>CAIIXF020000201.1:0-25000 GCA_903813345.2 Owenia fusiformis | reverse complement strand
AAGATTGATTGAAACACTTTCCACAGTTTTGACATCTAAATGGCATCTCTCCAGTATGATTTCTCTTGTGTATTTTAAGTTCATTAATTCTTCTGAAACACTTTCCACACTGTTGACATTTAAATGGCTTCTCATCTGAATGAATGATCTCATGTGCTTTTACTTGACCTTTATATCGAAAACATTTACCACAATGTTGACATTTATGACATTTCTCAGCTGCATGAATTCTCTCGTGTTTTCTAAGTAAATTATTGTTTCTGAAATTCTTTCTACAATGATGACATTTCCCAGTTGTATGTGTTCTCTTGTGTTTTCTAACTAAATTATCTTTTCTAAAATTCTTTTCACGATGTTGACATTTATATGACTTCTTACCTGTACTAGCATCCTTTATTGCAGCTTTGCCAGTAGTATTATATACATTCCCAGATATTTCAGATCTTAAAGAATTAGAAAATATAGCATAATTATGCTCCAATAGAATAGATTCCTTCGTTAGTGTTTCATTTTTCTGGTTGTTACTGTAGGTCACTTCCATTTCCTCTCGTTTAAGGTTGTGCTTGTGTGCTTCTCCTTGATCTAATATAACCTCCTCTTTAACTAAACCAAATCCATGTAGAGACTTGTTAGCAATAGTAGCATATACATTATCATTATCTGATATAGCACTACTTGATGGTGTCATACTATCTCCTTCCTCCATATTTGGAATCTCTTGTTTGAAGTTATGAGGATAAAGTGTTTGTCCTTGATGAAATATAATCTCCTTTTTAACTAAATCCATTGCATTAGCAGTAACAGTGGTAGCATATACATTATCATTATCTGATATAGCACTTCTTGATGGTGTCATAGTATCTGCTTCCTCCATATTTGGAATCTCTTGTTTGAAGTTATGAGGATAAGCTGCTTGTCCTTGATCAAATATAATCTCCTTTTTAACTAAATCCATTCCATTAGCAGTAACAGTGGTAGCATATACATTATCATTATTTGATATAGCACTACTGGATATTGCCATACTATCTCCTTCCTCCACAGCTGGTATCTCTTGTTTAAAGGTATGAGGACAGAGTGCTTGTCCTCCATCTAATATAATCGCCTCCTTAACTCGAATCCATGTAGAGACTTGTTAGCAGTTGTAGCATATACATTACCAGATATTTCATAACTAAAAGTAGTAGGAATTATTGTATAATTATGCTTCAAGAATGAATCAGATTCCTGTATTGGTGTTTCATTTTTAAGACTGCTACTGTAGTTCACATCCATCTCCTCTTGTTTAAGGGTTTGGAAATTATGTAGCACTACTTGATGGTGCTATATACAGCCACCTCTGGTATCTTTTGTTTGAAGTTAATTGGGAGAAAGTGATTGTTCTTGATCAAATAATATAATAAATCTTAAAATAAATCAATTCTTTCAAGTGACATGGAATGTTCCTCATCATTCTTAACTAAATATTAATGCCTTCATGGTCATCGCATTTTCGATTCATATTCTTCTCTTCAGAAGAGAAACACAGATTAATAAATTGTCTTCTAGGTTATTGTATGCCTCAGTTATAGAATTATTTTACCAATCATCATAACTAATATTGTCATACATATTGCTCTGGTTACTTATTTAGCTATGTAGTTCAGTGTCCGTCTCTTTGTACTCTTCATGACTGCATGAGTCCTGAAAACACAAGAAAAATGCAAATTAACAAAATTCAAAACTACTTAGTACACTATCTTGTAATTCCAACTATCATCATAGCTCAATGTCAAGGAAACCTTTGCCTCTAAAAAGAAAATTAAAGTTTAATTCGAAATTGGCATTTTCACAGAGTAACAAATTCAAATGACTGTCCCTACCTATTTTTGTTTGTTGTGATGAATTATTAGACAGAAACATTCCCTCTAAGAATGTGTTCCTCAAATGTTACCCTTCAAGTTTTTTGACGAAACGTCAGGGTAACAAGATGGAATAAGTTCCGGGCTTCATTTTTCTCAAACTAGACTATCTTCCTTAACTTTGAGCCAAATTATTGTCCACAATTGACTTATAAGTGGTGTAGAATCCGAGAAATAAAAATATCTTACCGAAAACGAAGCCAGGAAGTTCTTCTCTCTTTTTTTACGCTGAAATTTTTAGTCAGCATAACTAGGTGAGTACCAGTAACCTTAGTTAATCATTAATACACACCTTATTGGGTTGTTTTGGTTTATATCACCAGCCAATGAGGTGTGTATTAATGATTAACTTTCCTGTTATATCAAAATCTGCTAGGAACTATACCATTGGATTACTATGGGAAATTCCTCAGAGAAATTCTTGGGATTAAGGAAGGGGTACCATTTAAACAATTTGAGAAATTATTGGCATACATCAAACCTATTTAAAACAGCATTAATATTATTCAAAAGCGATTGTAATAATGATTCTAAGCCCTCTGAAGTTTGAAAAATGACAATACCTGGGTGTTAATCCATAGAATCTATCAGTATTTCAGGCCTTAAATGTGAAGTGCATACCTATTATCAGTCACCCACCTCAAAATAGCCCGTTTTTTGTACGCTAAGTCCTTTTTACTAAGATAAAATTGATACCTCACATATTTCAATCTTTACACCTCAAATATCTTAGGCAATCAATAAACGATAAATTACTAAAATACTGCAAAAAATAAATCAAAATTTGGGGGGTTCAGGCATAATTGCCAGAAAAGGTGGGTTCAAATTTTTTTGGGCATACATACAGGCATACAGCCCTTAACTAGATCCAGACCATGTCTAGACTTAGAGCAGTGGTAGCATATACAATAGCAAATGTTTCAAATCTATCTGCTGATGTTGTTCTCATCCATTTCTTAATGCTTAATGTTCTGTGAATTATGTTCTACTTTAAGAGCAGATTTAGCACTAATTGATGGTACCATAAAGTCTCCCTTGCCTTGGTCACATGTGGTATTCTCTTGTTTGAAGTTATTGGGTATCTCCTCTCTTCACATCTGGTATCTCTTGTTTGAAGTTATTGGGAGAGAGTGTCTGACCGAATATTATCTCCTCTTTAACTAAATCAATATTCATTCCATTTACATGATTTAGAGGCTTGTCACATGTGATGTTCCTCCTCAGTCTTGTCTTTGAAATATTGGCCATCATCTTTTATGCCTTGTTTGATGTTTTGTGGATGAAGACATTGTTCAAGATGTGGTGTAGCACTATTGGATGTTGTCGTTGACTCTTCTTTGACCATATCTAGTTTAATAGTATAAACAGTAGATGGAATTAAATAGACTGCCTTAATGATTTTGTCAGCTTTGTATAAAAACCCTCCTACGTTGCAACCACCTTACCACCTACCCACGTACGTGGGACATGATCCTTTATTTATGGATCTGTCAACTGTCTATAGCCATAAATTAAAGCCAGATTTGCATCTTCTCACATCTGGGGACCAAAACGCAGCTAAAAAGCAATGTCTCGAGTGAAAGGTATTTCTGTGAAGGTTTAAATGGAACAAGTTTGAAGAAAAACAGTGTACTGTGAGACTCACAATCATTGATTTTCCAAAGAAAGGGTAGGTTTGAAGGGATCACCTCATTATACCGACGCGCATTATACCGACACGCATTGTACCGAAGCGCATTGTACTAAAAATAATATATGATGTGTGTTGACCCCGAACTGTCAATGTTATAGGTAAGGAATATAATTGATATCTTAAGTGAGCGGGTGCCTGGGACTTTGGACTCTGGGACTTACCCCTCTTTACAATGTGCATAAAGCAGTGATGTCACAAGTAAATCTCAACTTGTATTTGTGACTTTTTAGAAAGAAAGATGGCAATATCTTCATGCATGGGTTAAGGATGGGTGTATCTTGGTTTGTCATCTGAGAAATTTCAGTCATTACTTGTTTACATCATCTTTGCACGCTCCGGAATTCACAGTTACCAACAGGGGGCGAGTGAATGAATATGTGTATATATTCAAACATAGTTTTTATGGAATAAAATAATGATCATACAATGACACTTAATAATTAGTGTGTTAATTGAAAGGGACAAACTACAAAGAAAATAGAAAATGTGAGTCATGTGTATGGATAAATATATGGTAATGGGACTTTGTGGGATATTTCATTTCAATAGACGAGATGAAAGTATCATATTGATTTTCATCATTTAAAAATGTCATAAAAGTGATATCATATTTAAATCAACACATATCCAGACTATCAATGCTCATCAGAGACCTTCTCTGAAAACTCCCTGTAGTGACACCCCGCAACAACATACCAACGACTTTACATAGCTAGGATTAATAAACGTTCAATTGAAAGGATAAACGTACAAACCAACGAATGTTCAAACTTAACAACGTACAAAATGTCGAACGAAGGAAGAACGTACATACTGTATGTATGAAAGTACTGACATAGGCTACGGACGAAAGGAATAACTAGGAGGTATATTAAGGTACTCACGTAGTTACGTCAAAACAACCTTACGAATGAACGTACATACGTACGAACAAACATACTGAATGAATGGAAAACCATACTGAGGAAAATTGAACAAACGTACGAATGTACTATCGACGTACAAACATATTTCCAGTGACTAAACAACTTTCGGTCTAATTCTTGTTCGTTGGAATGCTGTTCGGTATAATGCGCTTTGGTACAATGTGCGTTGGTATAATGGGTTTCGGTACAATGCGCGTTGGTATAGTGTGTGTCGGTATAATGGGTTTTGGTACAATGCGCGGACCCCAGTTTGAAATTCAAATTAACGGTTTTGCGGGGCGTTTTGGTTTCGATACCCTCCAGTGAGTTAGTACCGCATGATTCAGTGTTACTCGAGTCTCTAGCCAATTCTAGAAGTGATTCTATCTGGAACACCGTGAACTATTGTAAATAAATTATGTAATATTCTAAAAATCGTTCTGTTAATATTTCATGAATTGAAATTGTAACAGCTTGTCTTGTTGATGAGATATTGAACGTTCTCATTATAAGACGTCGTCTCGTTCTCCATTTTGAAAGCATTTATCGCATCCTACGACCCCTTTAGATTGTGGTCGTACGCGCCAATAGAGAAAATACTACGCATTGCACACCTAAATGACCTACCTCGATACATTCCTTAGTATTTTAGAATTCTTTTTATGTAGTTGAATTGCCAATTGTATGGGTTTATCGGCAGAACGAAGAGATTTTAGTTTTTACATCGGAAATATATCAGCAATTTTCAAAATGTCGGAAGGGGAATTCCCTAGGGATTTCCCTTTATGACTGGTGCATGCCGGGAACTGAATGGAGGAATTTGACGGTTGAAATAAGTTCAATATTACACGCAAATATTGCTATCAAAAACTAAAATTTCTTTGTTCTGCCGATAAACCCACACAATTGTGGATTCAACTACACGGAAAGAATGCTAAAATACCAAGGAATCTATTGAAATAGGTATCTTAAGTGTAAGAAGCGTAGAAAATTCTCCCATGTTGTAATCGTACAGGCAAAACAATAAGAAGTTCGCAAGACTAGAATGTAGAGATAGTCTTGGAACGACATAAGAAAGCATGTCTTTTTTCCGCTATAGAAATTTAGTCAAGATGGCCGCTTGTTGTAAAATATTTCTTTCAGTTTTATTTTGATTCTTTTATGAATAAATATCCTGCGAAGTAGACGAATGTATGAACTAGGACTGCGTGTAAAGATCAATGAAGGTGAGTAATATTATGTTTACATTAATAAAAATAAGACGGCTGGGCAATTTAATGGCAAATTCAAAACAACAAAGAGTGTCTTATTCATATTCTAAGGCCACACTCACTGGTCATAATATGGTAAATTCCACGGACATCTAATACGTTCTTCGAACTGCCCTGGAATTATATCAATAACAGGACTGGCATCCAGATCCAAGTATTTTTCAAGACCGCCGACTCTCGTTGGGCTATTTATCCCTGTTGACTCAGTTGTTCATATAAATTTACGTACCTTAGATGCTTTGTAATTGACATAGATAGAAAATATTGTTTCCTAAATTGTTCTGAAAAGCGATAATTATTACTAAATGTACTTTGAACAGGTCGACTGACCAAAAAGTCGGACTTCTGGCACAAGGTCACGTGACCAAATAGAATTTGTATAGATAAAATTGATGACGTCACCGCCATCGGTATAGGTCAGGTCAAAAGTCATCCATCTTGCCATTTGCCCCGCGTATTCTTACCAGTCGACAAAAAACGATGAAATCACGTTAAAAATAAAATATACACTTTAAAATTGAGGCTGATTGAATATGACAAGACTCCATTGAATACAGCTGTGCAATTTACAGTCACCGATATGAGCTAATTTCGGAGAGATTCGGGAATTAAAAAAGGTAAGCCATTCCGGTTTCCCAACTTCAAGTGTTTGAAATCCCAGAATTTCCTTTCGCCAGAAACATTCTCTCTGACTGTGGTAAATTCAGTGGTTTTTAGCTTTTCAAAAATTGCAAAAAAATTCCAACGCACCCTGGCCGTAAGCTGTATCAACATAAAAACGCTAACACTTCGATAAATACATTTTCTTTATTTGCTTGCTTACCTTCTGAAAGCTGCAATATTAGAGACTTTCGTGTAATATTGGAGAAAATCGTTCTTTCTCAGTCAACATTTCGGAAATTTACATCTAGCCTCGTTTTCGTTTCAAGGGATTTCCTCCTTGTCAAAGGTGTCACTACGGTAATTTCTTGAAAAAATTAAAAAAACAAAATTCAAGTTCTGGGGTAAAGATCTATCATCTATGACTTTATGACTTATTTAAGCGAAGGCATTTTGCCTGTTGCCATTCAACACTGGGTTGGTGCGCCTTGAGGGGGGGGAGGGGGAGGGGGGGGGGGGTGTTTGATTTCAAGGGGTAGGGGTTACCTTACTGGCCTTTCATGGATATTGGTGTTGTGGGATATGGTAATGTTAAAGCCTGATATAAAATATGACCGTAACAATGCTTTACTATATTGCAACTTGCAAGGCCTGACATGACCATGAATGTTAAAGCCTGATATGACCGTGACAATGGTCGCAAGGCCTTCATGACCGTGGTAATGTTAAAGCCTGATATGACCGTGACAATGGTTGCAAGGCCTGCCATGACCATGGTAATGTTGAAGCCTGATATGACCGTTACAATGGTTGCTAGGCCTGTCATGATTGTAATGTTAAAGCACAATATGCCCTTGACAATGGTTATATTAATTGACATTTAGTAGCATGAGAATACTGTTATGAAAAATTTGATCATTTATCTACCTTAAATATGTAAATCTAGACTACTACAACATGTACTACAACTTTAACTCATAATTCATTTCCACAAACTATTATTCTAATCTCATTCAAGAATGTGAACATTGTCATGGTCATATCAGGGTTTAACATTGCCATGGTCATGACAGGCCTTACAACCATTGCCACAGTCATATAAGGCTTTAATTACCACAGTCGTGACAGGCCTTGCAATATAATATAGCATTGTCACAGTTATATCAGGTTGAGACTAACATAAAATGATAACACTACCACGGTCATGGCAAGATCCTTGCAAAGCTAACATGGTTGGTGACAGCTGAGACAAACAACACGGTTGTGCATAAGTCTTGCAAAGTTGTGTGAAAATTAAATTGAATATTATATCAATGATTATAAGTGGGGACTATTTTCTCCAAATTTTGGTGATTTCTTCATCTGCCCCCCGCAGTCCCAGTGTCTTTTTCGAGACATTGCATGGGAGTTTGCTTCCTACCCAGAAGTGCTTTTTACTGTAGCGATACCATGAACTAGGGATTTTCCACGCAAAAAGTCTGAAATCTTGTATGGCAGGCAGAAAAAACGACATTCTCCAAGAATATAGGGTTCATAAGGTAATCAAACTAAGGAAAACGTATTTAAAGAGGATTCGAGGTGTTTTATATATCTGCTCTTGTATTAGCCCTTTGCAGATTATTGATGTGCACTAAAAGTCAATAATCTATTCTTTTCAGAACTTGATTTTAGATCTAAAAAAAAAATACAAAATTGTTAGGCCTAAATCACAGCCACAGGTACCTGTATCAACACCTGACAGTGATAACACCTGACAGTGACATCTATTTGTGACAGAACCCTGGGAATATATCTCTTATAAGAGATAAAGGGTTATTTCCGGGGTTTGGTCACCAATAGATGTCACTGTCAGGTGCAGGTGTTGATACAGGTTCCTGTGATCACAGCCAGTACGTTAATTTTATACAGCCCTGTCAACCCTCACGCATTAGGCGTGATAGTCACACATTTGCGTGAAAAAATCAAGCATAAAAGCGTGTATCATCAAATATCATCAGCGACTATTTACACTGGCGGACCTGGGGGAGGCCAAATTGGGGCCAAAAAAGGCCTTAAGGCTCCAAAAAGTGGGCATTTTTGGTCATAAATGGGCCTTCTAAGGCCTTATTTTTTAATTTTAGGCCAAATTTTGAAGAAAATGGGCCTCAAAATTTCAAAATTTTTTATCAGACCAGCAGAAGTTTGCCCCCCCTGTTGGTTCCCAGATCCTCCCCTCATAAAAATCAGCAGTAATGTATGCAATGAATGAAATGAGGCACGATTGCTCTGAATGAACTGCTTGGTGATTTCAACGAAGTGGAAATATTTTTTCAATTCATTTTTTCTTCCTGAGCATACTGCCTTCAATGTCATGTTTGGCTAGTTTAACCTAGGGCCTCGGAGGTGGGGGGGAGGGGCATATTTCATGTCAGGATAAAAATTTGGGGCCCATAAAACCCAAAATTTTTTGATAAAAGGCCCATAGAGGAAACTTGGAATTTTGACTCTCTGGTGCATCAAGCATTATACATGTACATGATATCTGACCCAAACGAGCCACCTGGTGGTGAAACTGGTAACTATTTACTGGCATCTGAGTTATTAAACAGGTACAATTAAATGCAAGTACAAGTAACATAGCATTTTGTCAACTGGAAATAAAGCTAGGGGAAGTAACGAATATTCAAATGAATTTACTCCATAGGCCATTTTGAATGGTAAAAAATATTTTATCAAATATTTTTTAATCCCAAATTTTAACATATGTGGGTTTGAATATTTCATTTTAAATTTCCAAAAAGTTTCAGATTAGGATAATAGTCTACCCAGTGCCTCTTCCTTTCGGATAGGCTTGCTCCATGGAGTTGACAATTTTCGGTTGAAATCATTCTAAAAGCCTATTTTACAAGAGCCCTACATCTGTTTTCATTGTCTGAAACATTTTGAATATTTTTTGAGGGCATCAATTCATACTTAAGACTCTGGATATATTTTTCTACTTCAGGTTCAACCTACTGTGTATTACTGGCCAGAGTTTATAACAGAACAAGAACATGATTATCTCCTTCAGCAAGTATATGCAGCTCCTAAACCAAAGTGGACACAGCTCTCAAATAGACGGCTGCAGAATTGGGGTATGTATCAAATGGAAATCTGTAATCTTCAAAAATTGATGCTGTTGCTATATCCACTTTAAATTTTCAAAATAGGGTTGCATCTAAAGTTTGATTTACAAACTTGAGAAAATTTACACACTTGAGGAAAAAAAGCCTGACAAGAGAAATTTGCATATTGATTATTTCAACTTTGAAAATTAATTTTCTTTGAAAATGTGACTTCTAGGTGGAGTAGATTCTCGATAGACCCCATGTTACAAAATCACAAAAAGTGAAATATCTTCTTATATTGGACAGATAATTATTTTCTTCTACTTGACATATTTTAATTTTTTTATAATTATCAGATACATCAGGGTAATATGGATATTGAACGACTATAACTGATGGATATTCAAGTTTAAGGGAACTTTCTAATACCCTGCCATGTGATATATATGAATTAGCCACCAAGTGGTGAAAATGGTAACAACCTACTCGCATCTGGGTAATTAGAGAATGGTCATGTTTGAAGGATAAAGTTCGAGCTCAATTAATTGAAGACGATTTTAAGCACAGTCCTGTATGAGATTTGAATCCTGGCTAGCTATAGTATACAAGATTCATGTGCATTAAATCACCCTAAATTCATTGAGTCCATTGTTTGTATTCTCACAATTCCTTATTTTACCCAGGCCCATAGCCAGGATTTGCCATGGGGGGTTCAGTTTTCAAAGATTTCCTGGGGGGTTCACATTTGACAATTTTGGCCCAAATGTGGCTAAAATCACTTGAGAAGTGCTCAAAATGGTGAAAAACTGCATGATTTTGAAAGAATTTTTGGCCAGGGGGGTTCGCCCAAACCCGAACAGACCCCTGGCTACGGGCCTGTTACCTCTCTCTGTTTTAAGTCTCAATATATCATTATTTTGACAGGATGCAGACAGTATTCTTGTATATACAGCTCATCTTGTTAAACCTTTAAACTGTACATTATATAACGATCTTAATATATACTTTAAGGTGGACTGCCACATGAGAAAGGCATGATAGCTGAACCATTACCTCAGGTAAGACATTCTACTATACCTTGCATTTGGTGTTCATGAGCAACCCATATGACTTAGGGCTTGTAGAAAAAACCGGGTACCGGGTACCAGATTGTAAATCCTCCATGCTGGGTTCAAAATTGGTACCCGGTACCCGGTCAAAAAAAAACGGGTACCCAAAAAAATGAAAAATACGAATATATAACATATATCATTAGAAAACGTGTAAGATTTGTTTTGAATTAACAAAAATGTATGTAACTTCCTTCAAAATTGAGCTAGAAGCTTCAAATAAAAAGCATTTTAAGGCTCTTTTCTTCCTCTATCACCATGATTATATTTTTTCATTGGTTATGCACCCCATCCTGGCTACACCTGTGACATTGTTGTCACATATTCGTATTTTTTGTTTTTTGGGTACCCGTTTTTTTCGACCGGGTGCCAAGTTTGAACCCAGCATGGAGGATTTACTACCCGGTACCCCAGTTTTTTCTACAAACCCATATGACTTATTAGTAATGATTATGTTATTTGTTTTCATTTGTCTGTTCCTCAGATGACTGCTAGATGTTGATAAGGAACTTTCAAAAATATAAAAAGCAATACAATTATGCATTTCTAGGGGTTAGGTATAGTAAAGTGTAAGATCATTTTATTAATCTATCACCACCTTTAAGTGATGACAATATAGGCAAGATATAAGGCAAGATATGGTGAAAAAGGAGTCAATGTCACTATCAAATAGTGCTATGTCAGATGTTGAACGAAGTCTTTATTCTCAGAATATCAAACAAGAGATGATAGATGATGATCAATATTTCCAAAACAATTACTCAGATGCGAATAGTTAGTTACCAGTTTGCCACCAGGTGGCTGATTCGGGGGAAATAACATGACAGGGCAAGCGCGTA
Organism: Owenia fusiformis; assembly: GCA_903813345.2. Lineage (NCBI taxonomy): Eukaryota > Metazoa > Annelida > Polychaeta > Sabellida > Oweniidae > Owenia > Owenia fusiformis. The sequence goes on along the minus strand of CAIIXF020000201.1, from coordinate 13,596 downwards.
GCTACGTTGAGGCAAATGAGGCAGCTGCCTCATCGCTTTTTTCAGCCTTTGAAAAATAATGTTCGGATATAAAACCATTAAAATGAGCATCTTTTTCTTGAAAACATACCATTAAAATAACAGCTTGTGTTCTGGTGATTTTATCTAAATATAATTTCATGTACTCTTTAGCCTACATAGAACTTAAAGTAGCCTACTCTCAAGACACTTAATTGCTTGCGATTTTATATATAACGTTCGCATATCGCATCAAATTGTTAGCCTTCGTTTTTTGAACCAAATTATAACGGCGCCATTTTCAGATTTTTGATTGATATTATGATATAAGACTCACTCTGGCAAGTAGATCAGGTATACCTTATTATTAAGGGTATTTCTTTTTTATTATCGCCCAGATATAACGACCTAGGAAGGTCTATCAACACTAACCTACTCAAGGAAATATTATTATTCGAAATTCAATTTTACGCTGGAAACTTAAAAGTCATTTTTATAACTTCAAGCGTAAAGTGTAAAACTTAAAAGTAATCAATGTGCACTGCGCTGGAACGGCGATCTTTGAAATTCATTTTTTATTATTTTATTATTTTTCTATTGAAAGTATAATATTTTATATCTCAAACGTACTCAGACAACCAATTTTACTTTGGTCAAACAATACTCCAAATTACAATTATAGCATTTAAATCACTGATCTTTTTGAATAACGAAAATAGACACAATATAATATTATATAGTCTGATTCCATCGTGTACCGACAGGATATATTAAGTATATTGTATGGCCAGTATATTTGATAAAAACGCTGCTAAGTATTACACGATGATAATGTTTGTTTGCGATATGAAATCTATGAAAGATTCAGTTTAAACCATAGATTTTTCCTTGGGAGGAAAAGCAAGTATATTCTTGTCTGATACAACCGATGAATATGAAAAAACTGACTTTTATCTGTATTTAATTGATTGCTATATTTTATGCCACCAGAGTGATAGCGTGTTACTTACATTACCTATACAGTGCGTCCCAAAAAAACGCAACAAAGAAAAAACATTGCAAAATCACAAAACCAGTGATGATTACATCAATTTCATTTAGTAAACATATGGAAAAAGTGGCATAAACAGTCGTTGAACGATTAATCATGAAAGATTACATTCCCTTTCCCATGACCACTATTTCTCTACACACGCCCTTTCACATGACCACTATTTCTCTACACACAGAGCGGACTGGCCTGTGTGTCTATGGCTCGCCGTCTGGACAAATGTATCATCATACTTTTAACACCGTAAAATCTACTTTTAACGCCGCAATAAATACTTTTAACGCCGTCAAAAAAGATTTTATACGCCGTCAAAAACGATTTCATACGCCGTTAAAAATTACCTTTAACGCCGTTAAAAACGATTTCATACGCCGTTAAAAATAACTTTTAACGCTGTCAAAAATTCATAACTTTTAACGCTGTCAAAAATTCATTTTGAACGGCGTCAAAAACGATTTTATACGTCCTTACTTTTGACCACGCGTAAAAAAGCATTTTGAACGGCGTCAAAAATGATTTTGAACGCGTCAAGAATTGTAATGTGACAGGTAAATTACGTCTTAGCTGGCAGCCAATTAAAACCAGCGTTACAATCTGTGTATCCATTGAACAAACGAACGTGTATGTTCGACTTACCGACTGATTGATAAAAATCCAAAACCCTATTTTTCTCAGTGTTAATGTTTATTACATTTATCATTTATATTGGCATTTTTATTTGCCAGACGCATTTGGTTGTATGGAAGACTTCAACTGTCCCGGGAATTTGATATACATCGAGTTTTCATTGGGATAATGAAAAATGGTTGATAGTGAAATAACTGAAAATGGGGCAACGGTAAACAACGTACTTGGTGTCATCCAGCTGACTGTTTGAAAAGATTGTCTTTGCACATTTTTTTAAATCTACCGTTAAACTACCGCATTTTTTCTAAATCTTCTTCTTTTTTCAAATTTCTACCGCAAAATTACACTTTTTTCAAAAATCTACCCCAAACCTCTGAAACTACAGTATTTTTTAAAAATACCGCAAAACTACCGTATTTTTTAAATCTACCGCAAGGCCGTGTTTTAAAAAATCTACCGCAAAAACTACATTTTTTTCTAAAATCTACCGCAAAAACTACCGCAATTTTGTTGAAAAATACCGCAAAAACTACCTTATTTTGAAAAACTCTACCGCAAAAATACAGCAAGTTTAAAAAAATCTACCGCAAAATTTTGGTCTTAGGTTGGCAGGTATGCATAGTGTGTCCATGTCGCACGCCTCTTTGGATCATCTGAGGTTCTGGCGGAGAGTAGTAACCAGCTCATTGGTGACTCTTTGTTAACTGTTGCAATGTCTAAAACTTGCAAATTTTGGCACGTTGTGCAAAAGGAATGATTATTCAGTGGTCCGTGGTCTTATATGAATAATTGACATACCATTGAAAAGAGGATCGAGACATGTGGCCTGGTAAACTAAATCAAATTGATGTAATCATCACTGGTTTTGTGATTTTACAATGTTTTTGTTTGTTGCGTTTTTATGGGACGCACTGTATTGTTATTGTCTCTTACATAAAAGGTGCACGGTGTTCGGCGTCTGTCGCTCAGCGTAACAAATTGTTAGTGAAATGTTTCCTGTTTGATATTGTTCTACTAAAACTGCCCCTTTCTGTCAAAACTGAAGAGTTGTTTTATAAATAAATCGTTCAAAAGATGACTTAATTTCAGTCCAAATTAGTATATTATAGGCCATAAAAAGTAGATTCGTTGTTTTGTATCCCCTTGCTTGCACGATTTTGAGTAAATCAAACACACGAAATGGCGGATAATTTGATGTGTGTCAAAATTGACAGTGTTGTAATTACTTTGGCATACATTGTAAATTTTCTTACATTTTACCCTTGAATAATAGCTATGTTTAAATATATTGTATAAAATGTATAGATATGTGTTTGTAATCGATCACTGCAAATTGGTACAGTATATCATCCATTTTATGCCCATAAAATGCATACATGTCTCAGCAAACAAGTTTGTGTTTTTTCTTGAGTTTGTGCTTGTTTTCCTTGCAATTGTACCCTTGCATGATTTTGATTTTGCCAGGACGCCAAGGAGGATTGGCTCCCAGAGTGCAACATCGATATTCTGTCCCATATATGGGCATGTCGTGATACAAAATTCGAATTCAAACAGCCACCATTTTGTTCACTTCAGTATTTGAATCGTGAATTTTGGTCTTGTTTCCGAACGAAAAATTCCAAAACTCAGGAGAAATGATTGAGATATTGGTTAGAATCTTTTGGACTGTTTATTTTGAATTTATAGTTTGTTATTATTTCAGAAAATAACGACATTTCGACGATTTCATTGTTGGAAAGTATCGAGTTTCGATCCTGGGAGCCAATCCTCCTTGCCAGGACGCAAAACAAAGAATATCATGTACTTCTTATGGCCTTACTCAATTGCGTTAGGTTGAAGTATCATAATGATGGAAAATTGTGATGCCTTGATGTATGCCCGGCTGTACGTATGGTGTACGTATGCGTTTTGCGTTGCGACAATGTAACAGAGGGGGGGGTTATGAAATATTTTTGCCTCATCGCTTTTTCCTTCCTGGCTACGCCACTGCAGGGTATTACAAAATTCCCTTAAACTTGAATATGCATCAGTTTTAGTGGTTCACTTTTCAAATTACCCTTTTGTGTGTAATAGTTATACAAATTAAAATATGTCCAGTAAAAGAAAATATTATCTGCCCAACACAAGAAAAGATATTTCACTTTTTGTAGTTTTACAACATGGGGTCTATGGGGAATCTCCCCGACCTAGAACTCACATTTTCAAAGAAAATTAAATTTTCAAAGTTGATAAACCCTTTTCAAAACCATATTTTTAGATGTAATTTTATATGTAGATTCCAAATATGACACCAGTTTGACTGAATTGTGAATTTTCAATGACGTAAATCAAGATTATTTCTACTCCCATCTAGGATATTGAATGAGGAGGGGCATCACATATGTGACAAGTCTATAAATGGAGTAGATTCAGTTAAAGGGGAAATTACATTAGATTATAGGATGAATTGATGTATAGGTGTTCCTATGTAAATGACAGGCCTGTGATTTTGACCAATTTGATTCAGACGAATGGGATTTGGACCAATGGTGTTTCCTCGCTTGACCTATTTTGATTTACCATTTTCTATGTTTCAGTGGCTAGGAAGTTATGCAGGGAAACTTGCTAATCTCGGGATATTCCAGGAACACACGCCCAACCATGTTTTAGTGAATGAGTACCAACCAGGACAAGGGATTATGGTAAGTGATTAGCTTTTTAGAATCATCCTAGTCTGACATAATATTCTGTTCTCCTGGTATTTTTTGTGTGCTATTAATTTTGTCAAATTCAATATGATGGTAAAAGTGCAAAAAACAATCCTTTTGAAATTTGCCAATAAGATCCCCTGGATTTATTCAATTTGTAATTTCCTGTTATATACAATGTTGTGGTTTGATTCTGTTGACCATATCCAAGTTAAAAACTTGAAGAATGCCCTTTTGACTTTTGAAGCCTGTTTTGGACTAGTTGCTAAACTTATTCAGAGGGGTGTACATTACACAGTGGTGTAACCAGGATTTTGATAGCAGGTACTCGAGGCTGAAGGCTGAGCAAATGGGCCTGGAAAATTTCAGACAATAAATGATGCGTTCTGAGCGATATATAAGGTGGGGCTTTAGAACGTTCCCTTAAGCTCTTTTGTCTCCAAGAGCTTCAATGGAAGTATACATAGTACGTTTCCTCTTATTTAAGCCTTTTTGGGGTGAACTTTTTTCAATCTCACCCACAATTGCCCCACTGCATGGCACCTTTAACCTTCACTTTTCTCTTTCAGCCTCATGAAGATGGTCCCCTATTCTACCCAACTGTTGCGACTATATCACTAGGCTCACATACAATACTAGACTTCTACCATCATAGGCAAGATGTAGAGGACAACTCAACTGTGAGTGATCTGTTGAACTTCTAAATTTTAATATTTACATTGCTGTTGCAGAAATGGCCATGATCAAAAGTGAAATTCACAAAGTGACATTTGTTCATCAGTTTCAATAATTGTAATTCAAAGAAACAAGGACTTAACAATTATTTCTTTATTCACATTTTCTAAATAAGTTGCATTATGTAATTATTAAAGGTTGGGTATTTTATACATCTATTTGCAGGCCCCACAACTTGGGAATCAATCCAAGGACAGGCTATTTACATCTCTTTTGCTTGAACCTAGAAGTTTGGTGATTATTCAGGATGATATGTACAAGAAACATTTACATGGTATAAACGAAACAACAGTTGATGATATCACAGACAATATTGCTAATTTAGAACAATGTAAAGCAGAAGTTGGAAACAGATTGGAAAGAACAACAAGAGTTTCATTGACAATTCGATATTTTGCTAAAGTGCTCAAAGCAAAATTAATGATTGGTAACATGAAGCGTAGGTAATTTTTTATTTTTTGTTTCGATTATGCTGTATGACGATTATTGTTAAAATAAATTATAGCTAACTACGTAAAGTTAAAAATTATGTATTTTTGGATACTGACAATCAATTTCAGTGTTAGGCCATCCAAGGCAAGTTTGATTTTGATTTTTTTCAATGAATAATTACTTCCACGCTTTCCATGTGACTCCATCAAGTAATTGTCCAAGCAGATGACCTCCCAATTAATTCTGCCCATTTAAATTTGATTGATGACACTATTCGCGAATGCAACTTTTGGATGTCTGCTACCGGATTAATCTACTATTTTATTATCCCATCGAACGAAGTTCGGAGGGATATAGGGAACGCCTCCGTCCGTCCGTCCGTCCGTACGTACGTACGTCCGTCCACTCATACAATACCCCATGTTTCCTCCGTCCACTTTTCGAAAAAATTTTTTTTTGCTATTTTTCACTTATTTTGTTTTAAAATGTAGTTTAAACAATCAGATACTATAAAGTACTCCCCCACGCACCTGTAAACGGCAAATTGAGCCGCAACAATGATTTAAGCACAAGTTATAACCTTTCAAATATTTTCGACTGGGGTATCTGGCGCGTGGCTGAAAAACATTGTTCTAGACATTGCTGGAAATAGCCGTATACACCAATGGAAAGCGTTTTTGAATCCCTTTTTTATGGTTCTGATCACACACAAAAACAATGACGTATAGTGTACGGTTTTCTCCGTCCACCGAAAAAATGGACCCTATCTTGTTACAACATTCGGACCTATCTCTCATGAGATCAGAAACTTGAGGGAAATTATTTTTCATATCTTTCTCGCTAGATTCTTCCGCTCAAACTTCGTCAGATTTGAGAATAGGGTCTAGGGAACATCCCATTGACAGGAATTTCTCCACTTTTAAATACATTTTGAGAAAACTGAAGTGATCGAGATTGATTTTTACGCTCCTTTTACCCCATGTTACGAGCGTTTTTCGTAAAACGATAATTGTTTAGATTAAAGTCTCAAAACATGATATTATACTTTCAGAAACATATTTAAAAAATCACTGCTAACAAAGTACACACATAGAATCTCCTTTGCAAGAGCACAGTACGATAATGAATACGCGACATGAAAAAGTGCTTGCCCGTCTACGCACCTTTTACCCCAAGTTACGAGCGTTTGCGTCGCTTCATATTTTTTTTTGATTTTTTGTTGTCTAATCACATTATCGACAAAACTACCATACTATCTATTTGAAAATATGCTTGTACAATAAAGACACGCATTTTAGAAAAATAATACATACAATGCTTAATTGATTAAAGCGCTGTGCCCATTTTAAGATTACGAATGGTGACCGTCCATTGATTTTGAACACCATACTGTATTATTTAATTTAACTTATGTGAAGTAAGTTATTAATACTTGTACTTTGGTATCGCAATTACTTGACGGGTTTTAAACATATCGTATCACATGACATATCCAAAAACCTATTGTTACCTTAATACCTTATCATTTTTGGCAACAAAACAACTTACTTTTTAAGGAAATCACATTGTCACATTGTATTTCAAAGTTTATGTTTCATTTGCTTCAATTTTGCATTTATTATTATCAACTATTAAACGTCATTACAGCAAGCATATTGTTCAATAATCCATTGGTATGGTAACTGGGTTAGTTCATAATAAAAAACTGATTCGGCATTTGAATAATTAAGGCTTTATTATGTGAATAGATAAAATGGAAACCATCTTAGGATAGACTAATACCCTTAACTTGAAGGTGAACATGGCGTTGCAACAACAGATTTATAACACGCAATGGTACAGCAACAGATCCAAACAAATGATCAAGTAAAAAAACCACTAAAGCTACTAAGTGTTTTACATGTTTTAGCGTTTAATTTATTTTCTCCGTTTTTACAACTCGAGTTGTTTTTACAACTTTGTATTTAGATAGGCATCATTACAGCAAGATATAATCAAATGTAGTAATATACATGTTATAATACACTGGGATAATTTTTAAATGCAGTTTTGAAGAAATTAATAAATCCATTTTAAGAAGTACTGTCTGAACTTAGCGTTGCAGCAATCAAAGCTCATCTTGAGGAACTACATCCCGGGAGTTGTTTTCGTTCAGTGTCCTGGCGTAATCGAGCAGGGAGAGGAAAAGTCAAAAATCTGGTAAGTTCAATTCAAGTCGAATTAATTGTCATCTTGGGGTTATTGTGATATTGTAAAGCAAACGTTGTGCTCTTACTTATTGTAGATTATTGTTTACGAATTGATTATCAATCTAAGAATGCAAATCTGTATGTAAAACAGCCTATACAAATGTTAGGATAAATATAAATGTTTCTATTTTTACATTAGATCTAACTGTTTCAATTTGGTCATTTCATTGCTTATTTTTTAAATTCAAAGTACTCACAAACATTTATGATTTTACTTTATAGGTCTAATGTTAGGTTTGTCTGGAGGATCGGGCCCCGGGGATCGGGCAGAGCCCTCAAATACTTTCAAAGTCCCTTGTCATAAATTGTAGCGGGCTTAAAATACAAAAGGGCTCTGCCCAATCCTCCAGATAAACATCTTTGCTGTTACCGGGACCATGGGGTTTTGAATGCCCATGCTGGGATTGTTAATACCCCCGTGTTACCCCCATTGGGGTTGATTTCAGTTCGGACGATAAATAAATGATGAGTTGATTTTCTATCACCATTTCCAAAGCATTGTGGTTTGAGAGAGTTATATTGTCTCAATGTACATACCCCTAAAATTTGTATATTTTACATTTTGTTAACTCTCCTTCTAGGGGGTTTACTCTATTTGGGTAGGTATGCAGCACGACCAAATTCTGGCCAATCTGAGAAGAAAAAACATGGAAAGATTGTGGGGGTCCTAGGCTGAACCATCAGATATCAATATGTTCCCATACCAATCTGTCAAATTTCAATATGTTACCATACCAACCAAAATAACATTCGAAATCCATATGTCCAAATATAAGACCAGTGCCATACCAAATGTCAAAATGTAAGGACCAATATCATACATTCATACCAAATTTCCAAATATCTGCCTTCCTTGTCTTCCTTTTAAATATAAATAGATCTAGGTGGCCTTTTGAAAATGATCTAATTTTTTTTGGGGGGAAATCCTCCCTTCGGTAAATCCACTATTCATGGATTTATCACTGAACTCTTACAACAATATTTCCATTTTCACCCATTGTTAATTACATTTGAAAATATAGTCTTTTGAATATGCAGAGGTCATATACAGGGTGACTCAAAAAAAATGCAACCCTCCATTTCTTCAATATTTTTCTTAAATGGAGGTTAATTGCTCAGAAATTTGACACACAAGGACTTCATTCAATGTGGGATCGTTTGGCAAAGTTTTAATAATTATAGTCTTATATTGATAGAGTTATGGCCGTTTCAAAATATGCTCCAAATGTCGTCCATTTCCAATGTTAGGTTTTCAGATGAATCACATTCCCTTCTTTCTGAACATGTAAACTCAAGAAACAATGTGTTCTGGGATCACAAATTCCAGATGAAGTGCTTCAAAGGCCCCTACACTCTATTAAATGCACAACTTGGGCTGCCAATTTCCGAACATGAGATCATCAGCCCCTTTTTGTTTGAGGTTGATAATGGCAACGCTGTTACTGTTAACACACAGCGCAATATTGGCGTTCCCAGGAAGTTCTAGGCAGTTCTAGAGTGACATAGAGGCTTCAATAGACAAGAACAGTGGTTCTAGAAGGATGGGGCTACTCCTCACACTTCTAATGATAGCATAGCCTGGTTCACTAGTCATTTCTATGAGAAGATTATCTCTCCTAGGATGGAGAACCCATGGTCATCCCAAAGTATTGATCTCAATGCCCCTGACTTCTATATATGGGGTTATTTAAAGGATAATGTGTATGAAAATAACCCTTCCGCAATTGCAGAACTCCAATAAGCAATGGCTGCAAAAATGTGAGCCATACCCATGGGGAAGAATGCATCCGTGTTATGAACAGTTTTCCTTGAACATTGCAAGTTTGTTTTCAGCGAAATTGACGACATCTGGAGCATATTTTGAAACAACCATAACTCTATCAATATAAGACTATAATTATTAAAACTTTGCCAAAGGATCCCACATTGAATGAAGTCCTTGTGTGCCAAATCTCACGGCAATTAATCTCCATTTATGAAAAATATTGAAGAAATGGAGGGTTGCATTTTTTTGGGTCACCCTGTATAAGTGTTTACATCAAAAATGATGTCATATTTATTTATCATCTGCTGAGGCATCAGTTTCATGAATGAATCTCTAAATAAATCAAAATAAATTGATGCCATTTTCATGGTAATGATGGTGACAAAAGTCTTTCACTTTAGGTAAAAATTCAAGTACATTATAGCATAAAAATGGGATGTCCGAATGCACACATCTTGGGGGGCCCAGGGGTTTGCTCCACTGGGAATTTTTTTCGAAGATTTCATCTGATCAATCTGAGCGTTTTTATCAACTTTAAATAATAATGTTCAAATAAAACTTAATGGTGAATTATACAAATAAAGAATCATTAATAAATGTGGATAAATAATGCACTTTTAACACATTTTTATTTTTTCTATTGGGTACGCAAGAGGGCAATCTGAGTTACAGGCGCTACGCCGATGTACGGCCTCTTGCAAATTCTCTTATTTTTAATGGGAAATCCTCACTTCAGCAATCCATGAGTAATTATTTTTGTCCCAAACTGTAAACCTTGTAGTCATAGACCTGGAGCCACTTGCTAGAAAAGTTATGTGATAAATTCAATTGATTTGTGTCATTTTTGTTACCATCATAGGGTGATGACAATATGATAGTAAATAACCTCTCCAGTAGTCTAAATAAAATCATATTTAATATAGTGATCCCTACAGTATTTTGTGACATTTTACATTATGAAATACTGTACCAAAAAGTTTGCACAATTTATTTTTCAATTTAAAAGCTGCTTCATCCTGGACAACAACCCCAGGCAATGACTAAATCAATCAATCTTTTGTAAAAAAATTGTTGTAAGCCCGTTCTAGTCCAATACGTAGTTATTCAAAAAGACGCAGACATCCAAAAAATCTGTTTCTGTTACAAATTTTTACAAAATTTACACAAATTATATTTTTTGGGCTTCATGGAATATCACTTGTGAAAGATGCACCTAGGTTATCCTGTTCCCGGACTATAGTCCTGTACGGAGCCCATACATTTGCCTGTACGATTACAACTTGGGAGAATTATCTACGCCCCTTCCACTTAAGAAACCTACCTCAATGCATTCTAGAACTCAAAATGTAACTTCTAATATATTGGAACCGCCGATTGTCTGGGTTAGTTGGCAGAACGAGGTCTTTTTGTTTCTTATGGCTCTTTTGGTCGAAGTTCGATTAAGATGGCGGTTATAACGGAATTTCCCGAACTCTTCCGTAATAGCACGAACTTGGTTTTTCGTTACTTCACTTCCATGTAAAATGGATTTGTTTCCGGTAAGAAACATTGTTTAACCATTCGGTATACAGTTAAGAGCATAGGATGTCGACATGGCAGTAAATATTGAAAATATTGTCCGAAATTTTCGAAATTCCCTCTTACCCGAAACAAATCCATTTTACACGGAAGTGACGTAACGAAAAACCAAGTTCGTGCTATTACGGAAGAGTTCGGGAAATTCCGTTATAACCGCCATCTTAATCGAACTTCGACCAAAAGAGCCATAAGAAACAAAAAGACCTCTTCTGCCAACTAACCCAGACAATCGGCGGTTCCAATATATTAGAAGTTACATTTTGAGTTGTAGAATGCATTGAGGTAGGTTTCTTAAGTGGAAGGGGCGTAGATAATTCTCCCAAGTTGTAATCGTACAGGCAAATGTATTGGCTCCGTACAGGACTATAGTCCTGGAACGGGATAACACCTAGGTATTCACCTCAATAGAATTGAATATTTGTTTTATTATTCACTATCATATTCCTCACTCACATTAATGGAATAACAAACTATCGTTGTCTAATAAATCATGACAATGTACTCACGAAATATAAAATTAAAATGACACCAAACTAAGTCACATGACTGAGGAAAGCAAACTACATGTAGTTACTTGAAGGATTACATCCAGTAGAATATTAGTCAGACAGTTTAAATAGTTTAATATGATTTCAATTGTGTGTTTCAGCATTTAAGTCCTGGACTCAGTGCATTGTTGAGTGATAATCATTCCTCAAAGGTGTTGTTTTAAACTTTGCATGAGATCCGTAGAAATGAATGCTAAGTGGAATGGAAATGGAAACAATGCCAGATAGTTTAGTAGGAAGTAAGGGGTCCCATGCACCCTAGCTAAACAAACTTTTAATTATAATTTTTTAACACCCACAACTTTAAGAATGTTGATGTTAACATTGCCATCTCATGTCCCATAGTGCCAGTTATTGAGGAGTTACAAATGTATTGTTCCACCCCACAAGAACGCACCACTACTGAGGGCAATTTTTTATTTTTTCGATGTCATTGAATTTTTCAACATCACTGAGCTTTGTTAATTTAATGTAATTTCACTGTACATTGTTTTATACATTGGGTGCATTATTTGTTATTTATCCAAAAGTGCCCCCGCCCCTCACTCCTATTTCTTGTGCCCCATCTCATATTTTTCAATACCCAGTCTTCATTAAACATTTTGTATCAGGTTTTCCTTCATTTTTTATGTTTGGTTCAGATCCTGAAAAAACTGATAAATACATTTTTTTCTTGAGTGTATAATGCAAAAACTCATACACAATGATGATTATACAATATCATCCAATACTTGATCTAACAAACTTATATACTGCTATTGTATTACTTATTTACAGAATGTATATTAGCAAGTCCTACTTCATTATGTATTCACATAGTATCTTTCACCAGTAGGGGTTCCATTAGTAGCAGGCAACAGTTGATTTTCACCCATTGTTTTCACAAAATCGCCTGTTGTTTTTTACCCTTTGCATTCGTTTGACTTCACTTCTTAAAAGAGAGCTTTGTTTTCACTCTTTCAAACTAAAATAAACCTGTGAACTCACCGCGCCAATCAGTGTTCGTGGGCCAAATTTGACCGACGTTCTATATATGGTCATTCCTTCTGACGTCATCGTTGAGCCCGGAATTGACCAATAACATGCGCATATTTAATTAGCACGCATTTGGCATATGTTTCTTCAAGCTCGCTGATTGATGAAAGAAAGGTCAGCGCGTAGGTCAGAAGTGATTTGTTACCCAAACTGGCATCGGTACCCGTCGTGGGGGCGGGGCTGCTAAACTGTAATATGGTCTCTACTAGGCAGAGTGTAGTTTAACTAGACTCTGCGCGCAGGGTAGTTGTTTTTAGGTACTTTTCAATTTTTAAGTTTATGATTTCTATTAATTTTGCCTTTTGTTTTCAATTATTTAGCCTGTTGTGAGAAATTCTCGTGAAACCCCTGCATCAGTATGGTTCTTATATTTATTCCAGTATTTAGCAAAAGTCTTACCCCAGTATGAATTTATTTATTTATTCTAGTATGTATATTATTGTCTGGTGCCTCCTAGGCAATCATGATTTGAATCAACTAAATTTGAACTGTTATGTTGAATGATAGATATCTATTTCCAGGCCAAGATAACAATTAATGCTTCGGTACACACTGATTAACACAGAAAATAAACAACATTAGAATTCATTGAGATGACAAGGCCATTGGGCAAAATGCCAGGACCAATTCTTTATTACTTAAGTAATTATCAAAAGAATAATTTTTATTTAATAATTACGGAGCACTCTGAAAAGGAAGGTTTCAGAGGATAGCATGTATTTTAGATTGTTGTAATTTCATGTTCTTAAGCAGTTTTAGCTTCAAACCATGTTACTTAATTTATTCTAGTTATTGGATTTCAAGAGCAGGCCTCACCACAGTTTTTTCTCATACTCCTCCTCTTAATAGCTTCTAAATTCCATATAAATAATCCAGAATGCTTTACTTTTGT
>CAIIXF020000200.1:0-25000 GCA_903813345.2 Owenia fusiformis | reverse complement strand
TATGAAATAAAAAATATAATATGCTGTACTGATTGTTCCATATAATTGAGTTTTTATTGGGCTCATGTATGATAAGTGAGGGACTTGGGGATGTTTCAAGTTCTACATATGCTATTAGTCCCTTAATCTGTATTTAATCATATAATCCCCGATTAATCATATAATCCCAGATTAATCACTCGCAAATATTTATTAAATTGACAAGAAACAAAGGAGAAATGTCCCATGTAGGAACAGTACCAGTCATAATTAGTGGTCAAAATTAATGTCCCAAGAATTAATAGAAATGCTTTGCTACTGAGATAATACAGGATAATGGTACAGTGATATATTATTTTTGAATGATGTTGTCCATGTATGAACTTTAAGCGACCCCATTATCATCTGAGAGGGGAGTGAGGTCAGTGCTGTACAATGTCTTTGCTTGTTGGGTTTTCTAAATTTTTTTACGGAAAAGGAAAATATGTATATTTGTGATTGCAATTTAATAAAGTGATAAGCACAGTTAAAAGTAGAGTCAAAGATAATTAATCCCTTTTGAGTATGACAAACTCTCCAATACTTTCCCTTGAGATATTTTTTTGGTAACGCATACAGTTTCAACACCTGATAAAACAAGATTTTCATAGATGGTAATTTAAGGAGGACATACTAAAATATCATAAAAAATTAGAATTTTATGAATCTTATTTTCTACATTTTAAGGTCACAGATAATATAAATGTCCAATGCCCATGATGGGAAGATAAATCTTACTTATTTACACTGAAGAACAGTTTTGACCACCATCAATGTTTTGGATATATATGATGAGGGATATATGTTAACGTGTCAATCAAGTCAGATTTCATACATGAATTTCTGGTATTTCCATTCACTTTAGCATATTTATAACATGCCTGTTTACACTATTCCTTGCTTATTCCACTCTTTCCCCTGTCATATATTTTATAAAGAAAGAAAATCCTCAAAGTTTATCGAAACAGTTAGGGGATTCTCCCATAGCATTGATGGGGACTGATACCATAGCAACGTATCAGACAACAGTAAGTGACATCCTGGGAACACTTTATATCAAGGGGGAGATATAAATCCAACCATTTGGAATCAGTTATCAGAAAATTGTTATCTGTATGTCTAGTTAAACACTCAAAAGTACAAATCTTTATCTATTGATAAAAGGGAAATTCAAGTGGTTATAAACAATGTTTCATGATTATGAAATTTATAACTAGAACGAATGAGCTCTTATATCCTTTGTATTTTGATTATTTTGTGGACTCTTATGACATAAAAAATATAACAAGATATTTCACATATAACATTTTTGTGTGGTTCCAGTGCCGCCTACCATAGTAAAGGCGCCCAGGTCTGTGCTGGTCAATGAAGATGAGAGTGCAGTGCTAAGCTGCAAGGTCTCTGCTACACCCTACCCTGTTACCACCATCACTTGGATAAAGGAGGGAACACCCCTTGCAGTGAGTAGCTATATGATATCAAAATTTGGTCCGGTTGAGATAGTCTTGCACCAAGCCTCTGTCATATCCCAGACTACAAAACCTACATATAGTGAACACATATGGAGCCACATGAATGTGTTCACTGTAGCTAGGTGTTCACTTAAGAGAGAGTATTTTATACAGAAGTGTATGGAATAAGCATCAAGAAAGTGTTCACTAGATACAGGTGTTCACTAGAGAGAGGTGTCCACTTTGCCAGGTTTTACTGTATTTTCCAAAATTAAAAAGGGAGAAAGTGTGTATACAAGTATTAGTGGGGGACACAGAAGGGACCAATGCAAGACTATAAGAAAGTGGAAAGTATGAGTCTAACAAAACGATTTTTCTATGAGGATGCATAAAATATAATTTAAGATTGGCATGTTAAATGCTAATGATATCATAGCATATTATGCCATGGCTACAATTTAATGTTCTGATCAAATTAAAAACTATCTAAGGCCATGTGTAAAATACAAATCAGTCAAGATACTTCCAAACTTCCAATAATTCAAAACTTGGAATGAAGTCAGTATTTAGACAAAGACATATTGAACCATTCATCCTGTCCGACCAATTCCAACATGGAAACAAGAAGTTTGTGGCTAATCTAGCATAACAAATCTGGAAGACATCATTTCTAGAAATAATCTCAAGGTATTTTTCTTGGTTGAAAAAATGGACAAGTTGCTCATGTATAAAATAGAGTGTTAATGGACATATCAGATATGTACTGGACATGTTGTTGGTTCACCATGTTTTCCTTGGCTTTCCCAGTGTTTTTGTTTCACTGAAATGACTGTGTTAGATTCAGCGAACTGTGTTAGATTAACCTGTGAAAAGAACATCCTGGGTCATGATTTTAATTGGAAAATAAAGAGGAATATAAAGGAGTTAACAAGGAATGAAGTTAACAGGGATAATGTTAACATTATTAATTATATGATAATGTACGAATGTTAGATGTTTTATTTCAAATTTATTGAGAGAATGATGAATTTATTTAGTGAGGACATATACTTTTTGTGAGATTCAGTCTCATCAGGTTGTCATTTCGTTCCTTCCCAAAATGATTTCACAGATTTAGTTTCTAGATAAATATTTTAGAATGTCATGCTATTTTGCACTTTTTACAAGGCTCTGGCTTCAGGAGAGCTATTTCATGGTCAATTCCCCTCTGTTCCATGCTAGGCTAGACATGTGATGAAATGATAGAGTATTTCAAATATTGTAATGTTAGAGCTGAATGTAGTAATATCCATAGCTGAGTGAAACCTGTCGATAACATACATTTTATTACAATAGAGCCATTGAAGTATAAAATTAATTAAATTTTAGATATGAAATTGAAATTGTTTGGTTTGCTATCTGATTAACTATTGTTTTATTAAGCTGCTATGCCGTGATGCATCCTATACAGCGACATCAATATATTTTATCTGTTACCTGCCTTTTACATTCTGGTTTACCAGTCCCTCTCTTATCTAAACTTAGAAAAGTTCAAGACAATGGGAGTGCGGGTGTTTGCGATATGCCTTTTATCTAACTCTATTTTTGTGCATCTGTTAAATATATGCCAGGAACCAATCAATACAATGGACCATGTAACCATTGTTCCCTGTATATGTTTGAAGCCCTGCAATGTGTGTTTTGAGTATATGCCCTGTATCCATAATAAATATACCTTCTTTAAGGCCTGTGACCATTATAAATTAAATATATGCCCTTAACTGTTATCAAGCAAACAGTAATAATATGCCCTTTAGCTTTTAGTAATTGTCCAGTTCTCAATACATACCCTGTACGCAATGGATATATGCCCTATATCTATTCAAAATGAGCACTGTCTGTATTTAGCATACAATATACTGTATGGCTTTCCATTGACTTTCCCCAGTAAACAATGAACATATGCCCTACTGACATTGAATATAAATACCCTACATTGAGTTAATTGACCATGTTGTAAAATAATTTCAATCAATAAATCAGTCATATCTAAAAGTGAACAGCATGACAATGAATGATTTCAGATTTCATGCTTGGCTTTAATTATCCCAGAACAGATAATTTGCTGGAATAAACAAAACTGTCATGTTTATATAGATACCTACATGATGTGTTATGTTACAACCACAAACTCTGGCTAATGGGATAAAGAGATGGGATTGTTTTCATGGTAGTTGTTCAGCAACAGAGCATGGCATCTATCAGATATGTCTGGGCTGCTCAAGTCCTGCTTTACATCCTTTACATACTGATTTATCCCGTTACAAGTTTATTTAGTAGACATTTTCCAGGTTGGATTTCAAACAATGGAAGAAATGAACTGACTTCATCTATTTGCATTTTTTTTTTTTAAATGTTAATATGTCTTGGGATTTATGATTATTTTATATTATTAGTATTTGCAGGTTTAAAAACTTGAGTTCCATGAGATTGAGGTTATAAGATTGAGGTTATAAGTTATATTTTATTTATTTTATTTTCAGGCCAATAAAATGAGATATAACATCAACTATGAGACAGGTGTGTTAAGGATCTCTCACGTGCAAGTTTCAGACAAAGGCAACTACGCATGTCTCGTCAACACAACAGGTCACCCTTTTGTCACATCCACCAATGGATATGTGAATGTAAAACGTAAGTGTAGAATGTGTCATTAACATCTGAGCAAACATTGTACAGACATCGCAAAACATGTACAATGTATATAAACAAATGTACTTTACACATCCAAACATAATTGATCAAATGCTGACTGGAAAAGAGGAAAATATTATATCACATGCCTAACATCCATATGTACAGTATATAATAAAAAATAAAGTATATAAATAAAATATATAGAAATAGTTACATGTGGTTTATTTTTGATTTTTTTTAATTTTTCAGAGAAACTGAAGTTCAAGCCCAAACCTGTGAACACTAAACTTGAGAAGGATTCTAATTCAAAAGTGCATTGTAACGCAGAGGGTCAGACAACTCCTGTAGTACGCTGGCTCAAGGGAGGTAACCTTGTCTTCCCAGAGCACATCCGAGATGAAGGAGGTATACTCCATTTTGCGGGAGTGAAGTCTAGTGACACAGGCTACTACACATGCGTGGCTACGAGCTCTACACAAGGGATTATAAATGCTACCATATACATAGATGTTGTTGTCAAACCAAAGTTCAAAATCAGACCTAAAAACACAACTGCCTATGAGGGATATCCCATGATGCTTCACTGTGTTGCTATTGGTGACCCAGCTCCCACAATCCAATGGGATAAGAACCAGAAAGTGAATGCATTTGACCTGAAGAGGTTTAAAGTAAGTCAGTACTTATTCACTGAACATCCATTAATAGAAATTCAAAGTGATAATTTTTAAGTTGTACAAGAACTTGTTTTACTTGGAGTTTTGTTGGTCTGTCAAATTTTTCATCTTAACATCTTATGTATGCATTAAGGTAAGCACACCTCTATGGAAGTAAAGTAACAGGAGCTATCCACGAGCCTTGAGCAAGTTTTTTGCATAAGAATATCAAAATGATGAGAGATCGTTATCATCTTATGAAAACAGGAAAATATTATTTAAAAACCCACGCTTACATAATTAGTTAGTCAGTTTGTTCACCGATCCTATAATCTGAGGATGTATAATGATAATGATAACAAAGCAAGTGCCAAACATGTGTTATATTGCCAAAAATTGATATTGCTAAGATAAGTGAGAATGCTAGTCTTTGATCAGTGATGTTCAGTTATAATTCATTTTGACATCATATATTCAAACAGTTCAATAAAATGGATATCTATCATCTATGCAATGCAAGTTGCCGGTAGATACCTGTTTGGAATTTTGGCAGACCTAGCAGATAATCAAATCTTATTGATAGTTTGTACTAGATGATTAATTGATAATCATTATTACTGAAATTGACTTGGCATCCATATATGATTTTCCATCCAAGAAATGTTGATGATATTTCATCGTTGAAGTCTTTACATATAACATTTGTACAATGTAATGATTAATGAATAAATTGTTCTATGAATGTATAAATGTTCATAACTCTAGTTGATTGTCATTTATGAAAATACATTCCATCTGTCTTTTAATAAGATTAAAATCTGAGATTGAATATATTTGAATTTGATGATAAATAAGTTGTTGTTCGCTTTTTCATAATATTATAATATTCCCAAAATTCTGTCCACAATGTCATTGGTTGAGATGAAAAAGTGCAAAATAGAAATACATTTTAACAAAGAAAAATGTATGTTATTGTAAGTTGTGTTCAACAATTATGTACATTGCTATAATGTACTAATATGGTACCATTATTATCATTGATGTTTTTATATACCAGTATGTGTTCACATGTTCAATGGGACATGGTTTTATACATAAAAGGTAAAGATGCCTTCTTCATGTGACTGGCAAATATGGCTATGAGGCCTTTCTCATCTTAACATTATTAAATAAGTACATGTGTTCTCTATTGCATTCTAGGTACTGAACAATGGTTCCCTATATGTATCTGAGGTGCATTTGGATGACAGAGGCAAATATGGCTGCACTGCTGGCAATAGAGGAGGCTTCCAGAGAGAGGAGATATTTGTAGATGTCGCTAGTAAGTACCTCTGAGATGGTTCCTCATATAATTTATGTGAAATTCTTGAAGTGGGTGGGTGCTAGGTAGTTAGGTATAGGTATACCAACTCTGAGGCCCAAGTTTAGTTTGTTTAGTTTAGTTTATTTATTTATTTATTTATTTAATTATAGTAGTCAGTTTTATGATTCAACAAAATATGAAAAATCACCTAGCCCACCTTGGGCTTATTAACCACCGTCAACAATAGCAAATACAAAATCTTTGCTACTTTACTCTACACACAACCAATAACATAAAAAACACTTTTGTGTATTGCTTTTGTGTATGTATCTTCCAGGTGCCGATCAATACTTGAGGGACCAGGAAAGCAAACAGGATGATGCTATGAACATGATGAAGACCATCCTAATAGCTGTGTGCAGTGCTGTTGCCTACCTAGGTCTGGTCCTTGGGCTGACCATATACTGCAGTCTCAGGCTCATAAGGGCTAGGAAATACAGAAGGCAGATGCAGGCAACAAGTGAGATTTACATAACTCATAACTAACTCTGAGCAGTTTGGACCAGTTCATTTGTTAAACATCTATGGTTATTTTTCATTCAATTAGAGTAGAACTTGTCTAATCCATATGCCATGGAGACCAGCAAAAAGTGTTCTTATTGACAGGTGTTCACATTTTGAGGTTTTTAAGTGGAACACCTTTGGGACCCCTGAAAACTGTACCACTTGGGAGTGTTGCACTTCATTTGAGATTTATTTAATGTTAAGTCTTTGAACTCTGAAAAGTGTCCACTTACAGAGGTGTTCCACTTCTAGAGGTGTTCCACTTTGTAGGTTTCACTATAAACATTTGAATCATGAGTAACTCAATTTAACATGCTCATATTGCTTAATAGGTAAAGGTGAAAATGGTGATGCGAACCACACAGCTGAGCAAAAGGAACACATGCTCCCTAAGGCAGAAGATATGAACCATATCAACCATGTGAACAACATAAACTGTAGCATGAACCAGATGTCAAGCAACAGCCAAATGAATCACCATTTAATTAAGATCGACGGAGGTGACAC
The DNA here is from genome assembly GCA_903813345.2 of Owenia fusiformis. Classification (NCBI taxonomy): domain Eukaryota; kingdom Metazoa; phylum Annelida; class Polychaeta; order Sabellida; family Oweniidae; genus Owenia; species Owenia fusiformis. The sequence goes on along the minus strand of CAIIXF020000200.1, from coordinate 17,828 downwards.
AAACTCTCATATCTCTCTACCATCGTCAACCCAGCAGTCACATACATCATCAAGTAATTCCCGAGCTCGGAGAGGAAGTTACGATCGTTGGCAGTTTCCCAGACATGACCTTGTGACTTTAGGAATGCTAGGTGGGTGCAACTTAAAAGTTATGAATCCATTATCAATTTTTTGGCATTTAATGAACTAATTTGTCACCCATTTAAGACATATTTCTAGATTAAGGAAAACGTTTTCCTGAAATTATTGAAATACGTATTGAGCATTTTTGTGATCAAGATATTTGTAATATATTCATAGGCAAGGGAGAGTTTGGGGATGTATTCTTGGCCAAGGCTTGTGGAATTAAGGATGGACATGATGAAACACTGGTCATGGTTAAGTCACTCACCAGTAAGGATGAACACCACCATTTCCAATTCCGTGCAGAGATTGAAATGTATAGCAAGTTGAGCCACGAGAATGTCGCAAAACTACTTGGGGTGTGTCGTGAGATGGAGCCACAGTTCATGATAATGGAGTATTGTGATTGGGTAAGCTTGGAACTTTATTGAAACTTTTATTTGACACTGTATCTTTGGGATGATAAATGAATATACATGAAGAAATTGTACAAAAATTAGACTATAAAAAATTTCACTCTTTACTTAAAAAACGATTTATATGGAAATACTTTACACACAACTGATGTTGATGTATATCCCAACACAGTGGGGTTGGTGTGGTCATGGAAAATGTTCTAATTCTACTTAAAGATATATACTATATATTGTATATCTAACGGCATGGAAATATTATTTTTAGGGTGATATGAAACAGTTCCTTGCCGCGATGAAACGAGATTCAAACCGTAAGTTGACATTGGCCCAGAAGATAACAATGATGAACCAGGTTGCCATGGGGATGGAATGTATTGCTAACCATCGTTATGTTCATAAAGATGTCGCAGCTCGTAATGTCCTCCTGTCGTCAAACCTAGATTTAAAAGTTGCCAATCTGAGCCTGTGTCACGATGTGTACTCAGAGGAGTACTATTTATACCGCAATAATTATGTTCCACTACGTTGGATGGCCCCTGAGGCTTTATTAGAGGATGAATACTCTACAAAAAGTGATGTATGGGCATTTGGCGTGTTTATATGGGAGGTATTGACTCTTGGTGAAGTGCCTTTTAAACGTAGGACAAATATGGATGTTCTCCAAAGTTACGAGCAGGGCACGGATTGTCGGCCGGAGCCCTTACAGCAATGTCCAGAGGAACTTCATACACTTATGAACACATGTTGGTGTAACAGTCCAAAAGAGCGGCCATCATTCAGCGAGATATCTATCAAATTCAGTGAAATGACCATAGACAGTGATGTGTAAGGCATGGGAGCTGAACCAGACATGATAGTATTATTAAAGATGGAGCTTAGGCCGGTGCTGACATCTAGTGAGCATTGGCCGCCTGGTTCTATCAGCAGATGGCTTTGCTGCCATCTAGTGAGCTTTTGTCTTCTGGAACATTTGGCAGACATCAGTGCTGACATCTAGTGAATGGTTTAGCACTGCCATCTAATGTATTCTGGAAATGGTCGGGCTCAAACAATTGCCATACTGCCACCTAGTGAGTGATCTTAGCAGACAACTTGTCTACTGTCATGCCACTTAGTGGAAAAATATGACCAGAGCCAGTAACCAATCAGCAATAGGACGACATGGATCTGAACATAACAGTACTCGAAGCCATAAAATGGTGGATAACATCTATATACATGTATGTGTACTTAGATACTTTTAAATTATCTTTTATATATAAATTTGTGTAAATATAATGCACATTTACCTGGATGTATACAGGGAAAGTGTTTGTAGGAACTAGTGTAAAATATGCGCTATTATGTTAAGTAGACAGGTAGAGTGTCTATGGCGAAAAATACTCTAAAAATTGTTAGCAACCGGTGCAACAGGGTCTTTATTGTACTGTACAAGATTTGAAATCTGTTTCATTTGAAAAAAATTGTATTATTTTATTACATGATAATTCGTTATTAATAGAATAACTCATTATTAATATTATAATGCATTTTTTATTTGATACTGAAATGATAAACTGAATTTATTAATAAGTGAGATGCGATGAAAAAACGAATTGAAGATTAATTTCTGTATTAAAGTGTTTTGAATAATGCTACAGTATGGCTTAAACATTGGTAGTCTCAATAATTGGATAAAACTTCATGAATTATCAAAACCATGTGTTTTATTTGTGTACTGTAATGTACAATTTAAGGGGCAATATTTGAATGTACATTACGATTTTACGAAATGCAGGGATATTTATTATTTTTCCCGTATCCATTTATTGAGATTACCACCTCATTTTCGCCCAGATGATATATACATGATATGGCTTTTAATGTAACATTTTCTATGTTAGAAAATTGATTCTACAAATATGGCATTTGTAATATTTATTGTACATAATCCATTAGTTATTAGTGTATTGTATAGATGGCGATAATAGATAAAATGTATTGCATTCTGGGAGATTTGTGTGTACATATTGATATTACACGATATAAACATAGATGTAAGGAAGCTGATTGGTGGCTTTTCATAATAAGCAATATGTTTAAACAAACTGTACCTTGCGATGTTGTCGGTTATTTGTGGCAAATTTCTGGAAGATTCTACGTAGATATGTAATAATCTAAAAGATCCAACTATTTATTGAAATCTTCTAACATTGTCATGAACAATATGATGTTTTAGAGCATTTTACACTTTAATTTTAGAAGATATTAGATACGGTAAATGCAATTGCTGACATTTCATTTGATTTGTATTTTTGAAGGACATTTACTGTTGGAGGAGACTCCATTGGAGTTTTCAGCAGTATATAGTTCCTTTAAAAGAAAAGTCGAGAAGAAATAACAGTATTTACTTGTAGACATTTTAATAATTTCACATTTTCAGAGAACTTTTAATGCTCATTTTACATTTAGAAATCCAAATCGAATAGGTTTCTAGCTTTTTAACAAGAAATCCATAAATGTATAAACCTTGATTGGTAGAATTTGAACTTGTAACATACTAAATGTACTTGTAATTTCATCAATATTTTAGTTCACTAAAGCACGATTGTCATATACATGTATGCATTTGTACAGATTTGCTAAAAAGTAAAACATGTACATTTATTTGTTCTTAGATATCAACTTAACACAATGGGAAAGGAAAAAGCTAAGAAATATTAGAAAACATGGGAGGAATTCAAACATGCAGTATGATTGTATTTCTATATCTGGACATTTTCTTGCTTTGATATTTTCTAAGATACATATACTGTAGATTGGAGATGTTCACGACCTGATACATTTTCTGGCCTCTATTAAACCAAACTTTGTATTTTTTATTTAGAATAGTTATATGTGAGATTTTATCACTTTAGAAAGCTTGTGCAATATATGATGGTAACGAGGCCTTTGTGTTTTCCCTTAGTTTAAATAACAAAATGAATTAAGTGTTCATTAAAATGTTTGGTCAGTCTGGATTATTTGCATTTGTGTTTTTAGGAAAATGACACATTTTTTAAATGTTGTGGATGTGTGAATTATCAATGCATTCATAATAGTTGACACACATTATTGGACACACATAATGTGATGGACACATTTCTGCAGTTTAAGCAGGGTAATTAGTAGAAATAGTAGATTGTTTTAGAAAGTTCGTTATTTTTATTTTCATTTTGCAATTGCAGAATTTGATATTTGTATAAGGCTCATAAATATAGTAGATGTCAAATCAACCTGTTTTGAGGCTGATTTTAGGAAAAATAAATCCGTTCTTAGTTGTTAAAAAGTAGGGTTTTCGGTTGAGAGATTGTATGTATTTTGTTTGGATCTAGAAGACTCAAAGACAGCTCCCAATCTAGCAAAAACATTGAGTTGCAGTTTTGTCCATCCACAGCCTATAAGTTCAGCCTAATGCAGAACCTCAAGATATAGCTCTAATTGACCTGATTTTCCAGTTATTTACCTTATGGGATTACTGGTAATATATTGCATCAAATTGGGCTTGCTTGGGATTGTGTACTAGTCTAGACTTAACCCAGTGTTTTGCATTTCTGTGGCATTCTTAAGTCATAAGTTCCTTGTAACCATGGAAATCTCAACATCATAGTCGTTAAAGAACAATGAATGAATTTCTAAATTTAAGAATGCTCACATAAATTCATCACTGGATAGCAACTTCAGGCTAAATAATTTATAAAAATTTGTGTCTTATGTGTATAATTATAAGAAGCCCTAATAAAGTGCAGAAGCATGTCTAGTAGTTACTAGATAGTATCTCTCATCGAATGAGCTTCATTTTTGTCTTAGTTGTTAATTGGCCACTATATGTACCGCATAAGGATCTGTATGGAATATGTCTACAGTGATAACATTATGTATTAAACATAATACGTATTTCTACATGTATATAGCATGTATTAAATGTAACTTTTTAAAATAAAATGTCATAGATACTGAAGTATTGTTATTCCTCTAATTTGCTATTCCGAAGTAGTTTTGTCACTTTGAGTCAACACAGTTGCCCATTTGTCTGATCACACATTTGTCAAATAATGCTTAGACAAATGAAAACTGTCTGTCAACCAAAACAATACTTATATATTCATTCTGTGGGGCTACATGCAGGTAATTTACACTATAACCCCGGCAGTCACCTACTTGTCTTATATGACCATCCATTTGACAAATTCTTGGACTAATGAAAACTACATTCCTCTGAGTCTTGACCAAATGCTCATTTCCATTTTATGGGGGTACATGCAAATAATTTTAACCATTAGCCCCAGCTCCTATTTTTGACTCATTTTAAAGAAATCAGTTTCCCCACCATGTGATCCCACTTACTCACTGTAATACGCCAGTGTCATGATTTAATCATTCAGTTATATTATGTCACCACCATGAGTGGTGACATATTGTTAGATAGTCTCTAACTTTTTTGTGGACCGTGTTTGCCAGTCAGAGGTATCTGTTACAAATGCAGGTGGTGACATTTTGCATGCTAATGCCTTATTACTTGGTTTATGGAGAAAGTAATCGGTACTTGAATTTATTGGTTGTTTTTTTCGCCTCAAGATTTCCAATAATCTAATATTTCCTTTTCCTCTATTTGGTATCAATCTGTTAGAATTTTAAACCTAAACATCAAAAAGACATGAAGATGTTTTGGTGTCACCAAGAAATGGTGACATATTGTTTAGTCTTTATTTAAAAGTGTACAATGTTCTGAATATGAGCAATAAGTCTATTTCTCCCCTAAAACTAAGAATGGGATCATGATTTCATCCTATAACCATACATCATTGAAATCATTCTACGGTCAAGTGAAAGATGTTAGGACGTTTTCAGAACAGATATTGATCCTGTGAATAAGTTGTTCTGAAGTTCTGGCGAGCATATGCTGGATTTAACACAACTATAATATAATGTAAAATCTCATCAATACATTTTATTATTCTCTATAAAACTTAGACATGATAAACATATATGTATAAATAATCTGATGTACAATTAAATCATTTGCTCCAAAGGGGGTCATGATTTGAAAGAAAATAGGGGACTATTGAAATTCACCTTTTGTAATCAGACAATGAACTAAAATGTATGTATGTTTTTCTTCATTACATATCAAAGTAAAATAATGCCCATAAAAATAATAAAAATTGTGTTCATGAGTCCTTACATGTATGAAAGAAATATAAGAATAACATATTTCACATTGTGCTTAATACATTCAATCAAGTCATGACCCCCTCATCTACCACAAACAATATCGCAATCTGAATAACTCATTTTAAAAGCAGAGACTAAGTAATAAGCATAGCTCATCATTATGTAGAGCCAACTCTTGTCATCGGTTCATTTCTCAAAAATTGTGAATTATGATTCATCAAAATAATTTATTTTTATACAATAGTGCTATTGTAGGGAGAAAAATTAAAGTACCATGATTGTGTTGAACAATATTTTTGAGTCTCATGGAAAAATTCCAGTTGATGGCATTACATTTTGCATTTGATAATCTCATATGAACTTATATTGGTTCATTAATATGTACATAAGCAGACATACAATACATGGTAGAATTTACAAACAACAACAAAATTAACAAATATCAATCTAATGATTTAATTTAGAACAGAAAGCTGAACTGATTATAATGCACCCATTTAATACCCAACTTCAGCATACGTGTTAAAACAATGGAATGTCTATATGTATAATAATATAAAACAATACTTGATAATTTCACCATACCACACTACTTTATTGTGAAACTTTTTCAAAACTTAAGTGCTCAAGTTTTTTAATACAGTTTTTAACCCCCCCCCCTTGTAAAGCCAAGGTAAGGTAGCAATGGAAGAAATACATTTCTTAGTTGTGGCACAACTTAAAATGGACCCATTTGCAAATATTATATAATTTGAAGAAACTGATGCACTTGAATTTGAAAAATCGAGATCATATACCCAACTACTCTCTACACAAGGACGGATGGACTAATAAATATCAGTATATACAAATCTCTATCTAAAATCATATCAAAACCTTTTCACATAAAAAATATGTGATTTCTTTATACATTAATATATACATAATATACATATGTTATATAATATAAAATGTAAATACATCTAGTATGCACTGGGACATTATAATGACCCAAGAAAATGGCATATGAATCTGGCATTTTGGAATGTTTGCATCATTGCGAAATCACATTTACTTTGTACTTTTCATACACAATTTTCTCAGAATAACATCCACTCATTATATGGACCAAGGAGATTTTCTTGAAGGTACTTTCCAGTCAAAAAACCACGGGCTGTTTATAACAAGGGGAACTTACATGTAGGCCCGACACTTTCATTTAATAAGCCATGGGTTTATTATGAGAAAAATCAGTAATTACATGTACACCCTTCATAATATTGTCCTTGTACATTATATTTTATACAACTGAAAAATACTAATGAATTAAATTGAATTATCATATTTCTGTGCTAAAATATATTGGCACATTAATAAAGCACTTATAATATAGATCATTCTCACAGATCTAACATAATTTTCCTGGTTTTCCTACTATATTCCATTACATCTGGAATGCATATTTCTAAATAATATTTGTAAATATATTAGTTTGCAGATCATTTTCTATTCAGATCACTTCTCCATCAGATCATTTAAAGAAATCAATTCAAAAAAGTTTGAATAGCCTCCCAAAATAAAAAGCTAACTTCTTATATAGCCTTCAATGCTATGTTTTTGAATAACCCTCAAAGAGCTTAATTTTACAATTATCTGTTAGTATACTACAATGATAAAATAATATTGATATACATGTATATATCATATCATTACAACCCTGTTATGACATAGCATTTCAAGCGCAGAAGCTTGATATAAAAACCAAATCTTCAAAATATCTTGATATTATTTTACATTTGCATCTTATATTCAATTTAAATACATCTTTTTTGAGTGGCTCGGAATCATGGAAATCACATTTATATTTGCCTGTTATACCCTAGATTAGGCTTAGCTAGATACTATATTGTACTGTTGGACAATGTGTGTTATGTTTTTACTATCACAGCCTATTTACTTGCAATTAGTTGTTTATTCCTTATACTCGTACATGTTAATCTAATGCTGCTATACCCACTCCACTCCTCACTAATGTTAAACTGTTCTATTCCTTCCACTTTGAGAGTGGAACAATGATTGCTGAGAAAAGATTCTATATTCTAGTGGATACAACATTTCCGGATCTTTACTCTTGTACTGTTGGAGTTAAAGGTGTGTATCTGGGAACATGATTTGCTCCTTAGTGGCCATCATGCTATATCCTGCCCCTGTAGAACTTGCAAGATCATCCTCATACTGTAAAAGACAGACAAACACACATAAATAATAAACAAAAGTTAAACAATTGAACACCACAAGAATGTCAATTTAACCATGGATTGAAACGTACATGATTTTATCGAGGCATTATTGCTCATGAATGGTCAATTGTTGCTTTAAAGTGGTCACACTTAGAAAATAGCTTTCTCCAATGAATGTGTTATTTTTAGCTTCGTAATCATGTCGACCGATGCTCCCCGTGGAGCTTTACTCCATTGTTCTCACATTGCAATCTTTTGAACATATTGAAAATATTGTTAAGGCTTAATTCACTTACTGCCATGCTAACAAGGCCACTGTCATTAGGAATATGTCCATCCCAAGCAGGGTCATCTTCATCATCCCATCGTGATGACTTTGACATCCTATCATCATACACCAGATCTATAAGACTGGCACGATCACTGCGTGTCGCAACCGACCTCTGGCTTGCATAAGCTGGATTAATATATCCCGCAGTTGGACCAGATTGCTGAGCTATACTCCCAGGACTTTGGCTCGGGGGACGAGGAATCTCTGTAGTTGCGATACTTCCGTTGTACGGATCGACAAAATACTGCAATGGGGACATCTTTTGGCGTGCCTTGAGCGGCATCCGTTCTCTGATATAAGGCGTACTTCTAGAAGTGTTCTTTAAGCAGAATGCGAGGCCAACTAATAGAATGAGAAGAGCAACGATTGCAATCAATGCAATAAACCAGACCTCTTGGTAGAATTGAAGCTGTCCCTGCTGTTCCGTTTTATCAGTTGTTGGGGGCTCAGTGGCTGAAAGAAATATCAAAATATTTCAAAATACAATGTACACACATAGGAATGAAAGGAGTAACATAGGGTAAAATTGAGAATAATTACTATAATTACTATGAATTAGTCTGATTGTATTTCTGAATTTGTTTTTAGGGAATATAAGTGTAAAGATTGCGTCATGTTAGTATCTATTCATTATGAACAAATACAACATTCCTGAAATGATGGAAATTAAGCCATAACTGATTTTGATAATCAAGTGAAAATATGAAACATTGATTCATGCTTTGTAAATATTTGTATACAACCATTTTCACAGTGAGGACATGCAATTAGAATTGTTTACAAACATTATCAAGATTTCTGGTTCTGCACATCACATACATATGCTGTGAAATATTGTCCAAATCTTCAGAAAACTAAAAAAAGAGGATTATTGAGACCAGGCAGGCATATTGTAGTTGGAATTTCTGCAGTGTACCCTAGACTGAGTAAAAATACTTTGGACGATGGAAACACCATATATTCTCTAATACCAGTGCAATATGTGATTGAGTGATATACAATTTACATATCTATCTCAAGGAGATGTTCATATGTATGAAATCCATAATGAATGTCTTCTTGCATAGAATGTATATATTGTATGTTTATGTAACTATGGTAACTAGGTGATGTTGACAACAATGGCTGTGGATGCGCTTTACCTGTCGTAGTTTCTGGGGGGACAGTTAGGATCTCTATAAGAAACACACAATCATAGGGGATTAGGGTTCACATCTAAGAACTTTTAATTAGGACTAAAAGCTAACTACTGTACATGTACATGTATATGGCTATCTAAGAATAGTTTGGGACTAAACTATGACACACTTTTCAATGTACAATTGATGCTTGCTTGATGTTTTAAACATGTGCAATTATAAGAAATTCAAAAGATGTTCATGTGGGGGAAAAAACATCTAACGAATGTACATTTACATGTTTAATATACCTAGTGTACGTATTTCCTTTGGATGATACCAGAAAGAAAATTTCACCAAGGCAACTTTATTCAAAGTTGAAAATAATTTAGATTGATTATTTTGAAATGAAATAAATACAGAAATTATTAATAAATTGTTTTGAGATTTATATATTACTTGTTCTTACCTATATTGTCTGGTGAGCTTGGGTCAAAGACTATCCTAGCTGACTCTATTGATCCCTCCTTAGTGGTTAGTCGTACATATAGTGTATAAGCTGGAATAAAAAGAACACATTTTCATCTGCTCTATATGTTATCCTTCAGAATACAGGTTCCGCAAAAAATAGGTATTTTTAATATGACAATCACTTGTTTATAGCTAAATAAAAAATATGAACATTTTTGACCCAGCCTGTTCATGGGTATACAGATTCCATTAGCATGTATTTAGAGTAAATCTCACTTTGTTTCATGCTGGAAGTATCTATTTTCAGTATTAAAACATTTACATTTAATGTGGTAATATCTACACAAGTAGTGAAACAATATACTATTATAATTCTCTTACTTTGGTCGCGTGTCTCTCGTTCTAGAGTGGCTGTTGAGTCGAGACCACTGTAGACTTTGATTCCAGCTCGATACAGTTCATACCGCTCTAGACGACCATTCAACTTGAATGACTCCGTCCAATCAATGATCAGCTGAGACTTGTTGGTGTTCAGGGTCGGGGGACGTAAATACACAGGAGCTGGAAGATATTTATGATGTTTTAAACATTTTTATAATTTTTACCTAAAAAGTGTTTTTCAATGTTGTCTCTGTTAAGGTGTCCAGCAGTGTCAACTACACAAACAGTTTATGTACATGTGTATATTTAGTGTTCTTTCCAGTTAATTTAACAGTGTGTGCACGTCTCATCTTCACATGTCTGCCCAAAATTTTTTTTTCATTTTCAAATGGATAAATTACACACACGTTTCAAGGGGGTTAAACCTAATTTTCAAAATTTCAAGTGGGTGTAACACTCATTGCCTAAATATACGGATGATCACTTATTTCTTTACCTGCTGCAAGTGTATTAACAGTGCCCCATGGAATGTTGCTCAAACCTCCTATGTTATTGCTTGCATTCACTCTGAACTGATAACTGGTATATGGGTTCAGGTTGGCCACTTTATGGGCCAATGCCAGACCCGTATAGACTGTCACAGGTTGCCCTATGGTACATGCTAGTGTGATAGGCTGGTCAGGATGTGGACAGAATGATCTGTATTGGACCTCATATCTAGAAATAAAGGTATTTAATATATACAATTGCCTGTGAAAATTGGTCAAGATATAATGTACACTGGAAACCTGTATATCTTTGCACACTCAGTCTTCACTGCATTCAGATGGAAGCTGAGTGAATGGAGATGCTTGTTCATAGGAACTAATTAAAATTTATTTTCTCTCCCAATCATTTGTTAACTTATATTTTATCAGTAAACTGTAATTGAATTTACACCAGAATAAATTGTCCAGAGTACAAAGTATACACACCTAGTAATGACCCCATTGGGGGACTCTGGCAGTTTCCAGTTGACCACTAATGATGTACTGGTGACCTGGGAGAAGACTGGAACTGCCATACCATCTGGGGGTGCTGGGGCAGTCCTTCCTGTAGTGGCCTCACTAACTGTGCATAGTGTAGTTCCACCTGTGCAGGCCTCAAATTTAATTGAGTATATGGTGTAAGGTAGCAGTGGAGTGACAGCACCAATAACCTAAAACAACAAAATAGAATAATTCTCAGTAACTTATCATATTCTAATATTCATAATTCAAAAGGTAGAATTTCTTAATCCCCCATTGAAAAACTAATGCACACATTCCTGGACTTTGGCAATCAATTGTCTATTGTTGTTAACTAAAGGAATAAATTTATGTGTAAAAAAACATTCCTGGACATTCCTTATTTTTCAAACAAAAAATAAAAAAATCATTAATGAAAACTCATCAACAAATCAATAGCACGGGTGTTAAAACACGAATATACCATGAGCACATGCTTTGAGGATCCGCGTTGTTTGAACCTACCGCGGAGCACACTTATACATTAAGACCCATTACACAGTCATGATACCGGCGAGCAAGCTCATTGCATCATCGGGTCTGCTTTACCCCCGTGAATAGGTAATTCTTTTTGTAATTAGTGCCCTTCAGATTTTCATTCAACCCTTAACCATCCAAAGACCCAAAAGAAATAATAGGCTGGTAGAGGGGGTCCAGAAAGTGTAAAAATAGTATTTCAGTAGGTAACTAGCTAACATTGAATGAGCTTACCTGTTTTAGATCTCTACTCTGTACAGTGGCTGTACCATTCACTATAATTTTGTAACTGTTGATATAACCATTGGGCTGTGTTGGCTCCTCTAGCTGTATCACCATTGTGGTTGCAGTTACACTCTAGAAGAATGAGAAACAATTACACTTAAAGGATGATTTCATGTTTCTCTTGTTAAGAAGGCTAAGAAGGTTAAGAAACATTTCTTAACACTCATACTTGTAAACAAGGTTTCTATTTATTTTTGATTTCATACTTTACTTTTAATATTGAATTTCTACTTACATCTATTGTCGGAGGCTTCAGGCCTATAGGTGGTGCTTGCCCTGTCTGAACCTCAGCCCACCTGCTATTGGTTGCCCCAGCAGAATTAGTGGCTGTTATCATATACTGGTATTTGGTGTATGGCTGCAGTACTGGGTCCAGGTCTAGATATTCCAGGCTAGTTCCATTGTATATCAGTGTATTAGGTCTTGGGCCTGGAATGAGTAAATAAGGCTACATGTACTTGAGATAAATATTTCATGGCACATCAATGACTACAAACATTGTAAAACTTCATATACCTTACAAACAAGTGACACTGTCTGGAAAGGTGTAACATACTATCTGGAAAAGTTTAACAAATGCTTTTACAATATGTCCCAACTTCTTGTTGGTGTAATAAAAATGATAACCAATGAACATTCTCACAGGCTGGTATCGAAAAATTTGTCCGCTGTGACGGAGCGTGCTAGTTTGCATAGAAACACTAAGAAACCCAGACAATTTATTTTTTTACTCATATGTTTCGCTATTCCAAAGAAAATTTCTTACTCCATGCAATGGGTATATCATTTGCGGGTAACTTTAACTTTTGTTTGAAGTCCAACAACGCTAAGAGTAAAAGCTATTGAAAACGGCGCCGGGGTATCATACTCCAAAATGTACCATTTCTTTTATTTCTTTTTAATGGTACAATATAGTGATACGATAATATTTACATGTGTTTTCAGCATAACTCTGAAGGTATTAATGATATCTTGATGTATTGGGTATTTTTAATATTTTTTATAAAAAATAATGTTCACATTTTTTGTCCGCTGTGACGGAGCAGCTTTAACTGTGAACTACGTTAAGAATTTAAGATGCAAATTATATCTTTTAAAAGTACCCTTAGAAGAGAGAACGTCACAAATCACTTTCCTAAATTATGACAAGTAGTCTCTTGGAGATCTGGGGTAATGTAAATCTGAGATATAAAAACGACAACGGAGGTTTGTACTGAAATCAACATAATATTTCACAGACACAGACATCCTGCATTCCGACAGATGTATAACCTTTTAACACATAATATTACTGTACATAGGATGATCCCAATACAGATTTAATTTGTATTTATTTGAAATTCATGAAATTCATCGTTTTGCATAGACTAAAATTATAAAAAAAAGTCTTGGTAAACGTGCTGCACTGTAAAACCTGTCTCAATGAATATCTTCCTCTAGTGAACACCTTTTCTTATCAAATATTCCTCTGACTTCTGTATAAAATTGCCTGTATGAAGTGAACATCTACCAACTGGGAACACATTTTTGGGCTCCATATGTGTTCACTGTACACATGTTTTTACTGTAGTTGCATCAGATAGCCATAACTCTTATTCAAATAAAGAACGATCTTAAAATCAAATTTTGCATTTTCGTATTTCAAGATACACTCAACTTACCTTTTGGAACGACTAAAGAGGGTTGAACAATCCACATGCCATACCATCATATGTATTTAGCCTCATCTTCAGCAAATCATTTTACTTCAAATAATCAAGTTACCGTAAAAAATGACCATGTCAGGCCGATGGATCCACAGAAGGCACTACGAAAGGGAAATACCCTATACTTAAATGAAGTTGACTATCATTTTCATGAGTTACCATGCATACCATGCATAAGTTGGATTGCAGTACACACTGAGAAAAGATGCTTAAGAGTGGTCGTATATACATCTCAGAATTTGAATTGTGTACTTTTATTACGTTTTATTTTTCAGAATACTTTACGAGATTTGACACGCTCGCTCCTCTAACGTGTAGTTGTAAAGAGATATATTATAAATCTAAATTCTTAACGTATTTCAGATTTGAAACTGCTCCGTCACAGCGGACAAAAAATCTAATTATTATTTTTTATCAAAAAATTAAAAATACCCAATGCATCAAGATATCATTAATACCTTCAGAGTTATGCTGAAAACATATGTAAATATTATCGTGTCGCTACATTGTACCATTAAAAAGAAATAAAAGAAATGGTACATTTTGGAGTATGATACTCCGACGCCGTTTTCAATAGCTTTTACTCTTAGCGTTGTTGGACTTCAAACAGAAGTTAAAGTTACCCGCAAATGATATATTCATTGCATGGAGTCAGTAATTTTCTTTGATATAGTAAAACATATGAGTAAAAAAATAAATTGTGTGGATTTCCTAGTGTTTCTATGCAAAATAACACGCTCCGTCACAGCGGACAAATTTTTCGATACCTGCCTGTGATTCTACCCTCTGAATTGCTAGTCCAAAACTACAGCTCTACAGAAGCAATGGTGTTACAAGCTCTCATTTGTCTTTTAAAAAATGCATTATGTTCAAAATAAGGAAATAATGTTAACGTTATAGTATATATAACATACCAGTGTCAGTGTTAGTGTAGTTGGAACGGTACACACTATAAGCCAGAATGATACCATTAGGTCGACGTGGTGGCTCCCACACAACCAGTACACCTCGATGGGCCCCCATTCCGTTAGCCTGGGGGTACAGGTCAGGTCTATCCTGTCCCAGGGGTTGTCCTTCTTTTGTCCTTTCCCTAGAAGGGTTTGACATGATGCAGCCATTGATTGTACAGGCTTGGATGCGGAATGAGAACTCAGTGTAGAAATCTAGACCTTGAACAGTATGCCTGAAACCTAGCCCTGTATAGACATCCTGGTCATCTTTAAACAGAGTATAATTTCTGATGTCTCCATTTGGTTTTGCGGGAGGCTCCCAGGTGGCAGTGATTGCAGATGAGGTTTCTGGTTGTAAAATAGGTGGCGCCAGTCCAAAAGGTGATGATGCGTAAGTTGTTGCCCTGGCATCAGGACTCACAGTACTACCCTTACTATTAAAAGCTGTTACATTATAGAAATATGTTCTTCCAGGTTCTAGGTCATAGTCAACGTACATTTGATTTGGCCCGTAATATCGAAGAGTGCCATCACGTCGTAATTCATATCTGATAATCAATCCATTTGGATTGAGAGGGAATCCCCATGTGACTTCTATAGAGGTTGAACTGATTACACGTAGATTGGGGGAGCGCATGTTAGATGGAACATCTTCTGAAGGTCGGCCTGTTGTTTCCTCGCTGTCCTTGCAACCTCCCCCTGTACAAGCTCTCAATACAAAGCTATACTCCTGGTAGGGTGTTAGATCTTTTGCAGTGTATTGTAAACCCAGGCCTCTGTATACAATATCGCCATCTTGAAGGAGCCTATATGATTCAATTTCTCCATTTGTGATCTGAGGAGGAATCCATTCAACATATATTGCGGTTGTATTTATCTCGGACACCACAGGTTTTGTGACAAAATATGGGGCAGTTTCCCGAGTCCGTTTCAAGGTTGGTGAACTTGTGATGCAGCCCCCAGCAGTACACACCTTCACTGTGTAACTATACCATGTGTAGGCGATCAAATCACGATCAATGAACACCTTCTCGTTAGAGACCTCCCAACTGAAGGGAACACTATTGTTTCGTTGAAGTTGATAATTTTGAATCACCCCATTGGCTACATCTGGGGCACTCCAGCTGATCTCTAATTGGTCAAATTTATCTGGGACATATGTTACGATTGGTGGAGCCATACCTTCAGGGGCAGCTTGACCTGTAGTAACACTCTGCCAGGGACTGTCTGCAAATCCTACAGAATTATGTGCTCTAATTTTGTAATCATACCTAGAGTATGGAGTTAATTTCGAATCTGTGAATCTATAGATGTCACTAGTGGTATTAGTTGTAGAAAAAATGACTTCATCTTCAGGCGCCTGTCGTTTTGATAGTCTACCATGGTTACGACGTATTACTTCAAACATACTGATTCTGCCATATGGGTTGACAGGTTGACTCCATTGAAGCTCAACAGTGTTGGAAGTTACAACTCCTAATAAAGGCATAGTTTGATCTGACGGGGCTATCTCAGTTGTGCGGAATGTCTGATATGGTGCCCTTGCACAGCCAGATTCAGTACATGCCTCGAGTTGTACACTATATTCAGTAAAAGGCTGCAATCTCCAATACTGGGCCTCTCTATTCAAACCTTGGTAGATATAGTTCTTATTGCCCTTTTCATAGATCCTATATGAAGTTATACGTCCATTTGGTCTCCCTGGTGGATCCCAAGTCAGGATTACAGATTGAAGAATGGCAGCTGATGCATCTGTTACATCAGTAATGGTAAATAGCCCAAGATCAGCTGGTGACGTCTCCATTGTATTGGTGTCAATCCAACCACTGGTCACAGCACCAATAGAGTTAGTGGCACTCACACGCACCCTATAGCTTGTAAACGGCTTTAATCCACTGAACGAAGTTGATGTCACATCAGGTGAAACAGTGATGAACCTCACTGGAAAAACAGCAGTAGGATCATCAGAGGTTTCTTGATACTCAATTTTATAACTGATGATTATACCATTTGGACTATCAGGTATTTCCCATGATGCTTTGATGGCAAATGCACTCTCTGCAGATACAATGGGATCATTGAAACCAACTGGTAAGGATTCTAGAGTTCTAACTGAAGCCCATCCACTTTCTGCCTCTCCTTTAGAATTCACAGCTGTCACTTTGTATTCATATTCTGTAAAAGCTGTCAATTCAGGTCCACCATTTTTGAATTCCCGTACAGTGCCATCATTTATGACATTAATTAGTAACTCAACACCAGATTGACCCTTACGACGATGTATCCTGTATTGTGTAATGATGCCATTTGGTTGTTCTGGCTCCTCCCATGAGATGTCAATCACTGATGGACCAGTTGCAACTAAGCGTGGTGGAGCCTGTCCAAGGGGTGGTGCTTCTAAAGTGGTGACAGTCAAGGCGGGGCCTGTGCCACATCCATTTGGTACACTCTGTAGACATGCCTTTATTCTGACATTATATTCTGTATGGGGATGTAACTGGCCGATCTCTGCACTTTGTGACAACCCGACACCTGTCTCTAATTCCGACTCCATGCCTGCATTAACAACCACTTTGAACTGATCAATCACGCCATTTGGTCGCACTGGACTCATCCACTCTACATAGATACTATAGGGGGTGAGGGCAGTAAGGTTGAAGGGGGCGGGGATATCCTGTGGGGTCATGGCTGGCATTGTAACAGCAGCAATGCTGCTATTAGCTCCACCTGCTGCAGTTGATGCTTCCAGTATATACTCATACTGAGCACTAGGAGTAAGCCCAGTATCTGTGAATCTGAATATATTGCCACCAACATTGTAGACCATACTGTAGTCACCACTCGTACGCCTGAAGAGCTTGTATCGTTGTATGATTCCATTGGGAAGAGTTGGTTCTCTCCAGGCAATCTCTATGCTACTTGCTGATATTATAATCACTTCTGGGGCATGGATACCTGCAACACAGAATGACTGTCACATAAGTAAAGAGTTACTATTTATACAGTGCTTGTCTCAGTTGATGGAAAGATTGTAAATTGACTGGAAGCATGACTTTTTTAATGTGTATGCTCTATATCTGCAACTACATTATATATGTAAAGTGTATCCGAC
>CAIIXF020000199.1:0-25000 GCA_903813345.2 Owenia fusiformis | reverse complement strand
GAGCTGCCGGGTACTAAATCACTCGAGCGTGACAAGAAGGAATCAAATTTTGATGCAAAACTTCAATAAATTGTAAGTATCTAACCAAAAATTAATATGCATGAAAACAGAATGTTTTACAGTAGTTTAGGTTATGTTCATATAAGTTAACACCTTCACGTCATTCATCTATTTAGACAGATACTATTAGTGGGTGGTTGGAAAGCAGGTCGTAAATAAGTCATAATAGTGAAGTGATGAGAATCCTTTCGTGTTTGAATAATTATTAATGATAACTAGAAGAACAACTGTTAGGATGGAAGCTTTGGAAACTAGGTTACAAAATTTACAAGAAAGGTTAAATCAATTGGTTAATGAAGGGGATGGTCATGATGATCTTTTGGAAAGGATGAATACATTAGAATTACAGAGGGGTCAGGGTAACCTTGATTCTAAGGTACGGTTAGCTTCCTTTGATGGAAATAATTCGGACCTCGATCCTAGAATTTGGCTCGGCCGTTTTGTTACTTACGCCGACCTTCAAGGCTGGGATGAACCCAGAAGATGTCAAGCTCTTAGAATGTTCTTGACTGGTCAAGCGGAACATTGGTACAATGATCTAGCAGATGATGTCAAACAAAATTTTGAAGACCTCGAGAATTCCTTTCTTGCCTTCTTTGTAGAAAATAGGCCTAAATGGAATTTGCAGGCCCAATTGTTGGCCAGAATGCAGAAGCAAAATGAATCTGTTGATGATTTCTTAGCCGCCATGAGAAAGATGGTCTCAAGACTTCAGATAGGAGACAGTGAACACACGACACTCCTAATCAAAAAATGTCTGCCAAAAATCCTCAAATTCGTGATTTCAAAAGAACCTGTAAATGTACAGGAAGTCGAGAATGCAGCTCGGCTGGCAGAATGCCTAAATGTTGTCGACAATGAAATAGAAGTTGACAAGACAAAATCAGACACTCAAAAGATGTTGTCTGAAATAGTGAAAGAGCAACAAAAGCTCATCACAGGAATTAAAGAAGAAATGACTTAATTAGCTACTCCTAAAGAGAGGAGCAATACATTCCGATCTTCAAATGGTTCCCTAATTTGCCAAAAATGTTTCAGGAAAGGGCATTCCACGCCATTTTGTAGGGCTAATTTTTCAAGGCCCAGATTCAATGAGCGCCCTCTACAATGTTTTAAATGCCGGAAAATGGGGCATATTGCTAGAATCTGCCGGGGTCAAAGGTCATTTAATCAAGGTCGACCTTTAAACAATCAAGGCCAAACTCATTAAAGCCTGAGAATAGTGGGGTTTGGCCAAAGTTTAAAAATGTATGTGAATTAACGATATCTGAGAATTTGTATGAAGAAAATTTAGTTTCTATCGAAATATTTGATACTCAGACTTGGAGTCTGATTGATACAGGAGCTCAAATGTCCGTAGTTGATTACGATTTTCTGATGAAAGCCAATCCTCAGGCAAACATAATCCCAGAACATAATATACGGCCTTTATCCGTGAATAAACAACCTCTGAAAATGAGAGGAAAAATTTGCACTAAAATACGTTTTGGGGATAAAAATATACATGTGAAATTATATGTGATTGATGACATCGGCCGAAATATAATACTAGGACAAGATTTTCTAACTGAGAATAGAGCTATCATTTCATATAGAACAAATTCAGTAAAACTAATGCCAAGAAGCAAATATGATGTAGTGATTAATGAAGAAGTTTCCATACCATCCTTGTCGGAATTAGTAGTGTTTACAAAAGTCAAAGGTCAACCTCCTGACAAATTGATAGGAGAAATAACAGCTGAGCGAAATAGAGTGGATGTGAGAGTAGCCAAAGGATTGGTCTCGGTAACGCTGGGTATGATACCTTCAAGACTAATGAATCCCTTTGAACATGAAGTAACTTTATATAAAGGTTCACAGGTGGGTTCGTTTGTTCCATTGTCCAGAATTTCTAGAATAGAAAACATAGACAATGATGAATCACCTGATCAGAGTATGAGGAAATCCCATAACACAAAATCTGAACCCGTAGATATAGACTTATCTGAGTCAGATTTGACAGATTCACAGAAAGATAGAGTAAGGGAAATGCTAAATAAATATTCTGAAGCTTTTGTAGACTCGTCTGGCAAACTAGGTCATTGTGACCTTATTCAACACAAATTAGTTACACATGACGATGCTCCAGTATTTCGTCATAGGCCTTATAGAGTACCCCCTCAAAAGAGAATAGAGATAAGTGATCAAGTCCAAGATGTGCTCAGACAGGGAGTAATTGAACCATCTGATTCCCCTTATGCCAGTCCTGTTGTTTTGGTTACAAAACCTAATGGGAAATGGAGATTTTGTTGTGATTTTCGAAGCTTGAACAAAATCAACAAATTTGATGCTTTTCCGATCCCTCTTATATCGGAATATTTGGATTTTCTAGGTGTGGCTCAGCCAAAGTATTTTTCACTCATTGACCTTATGAGTGGATATCATCAGGTTAGTCTGGCCAATGATGGGTCGCGGGAGAAAACAGCTTTCATTTGTCATGAAGGACTATTCCAGTATAAATGAATGGCACAAGGACTTATGCTGCTAGTTCATTCCAACGCCTAATGCGATTAGTACTTAAAGGACTGCAATGGAACTGTTGTGTAGTTTATATCGATAACATATGTGTCTTGAAGATCATTTACATCATTTGGAATTGATACTCGGGAGACTGGTGAAAGCAGGTTTGAAAATCAAGCCATCCAAAGCCAAACTGTTTGTCAAAAAGGTCAGCGACTGTCATACTTTGTGTAGAAGTTATTTAGATATAGAATTGGGACCAATCAAATTTTTACTGGACGATCAAGAAATGAATTAAGAATTGCCGAGACTGGTCCCTTTACCATATGTAAACAGAAGGGTAGTATCCCAGTTACTATCAGAACCTTATGTAATTTGGTTCTACTGTGAAACTGAAAGGGGTATATACGTCCTAGTTCCCAGGGAAAGGGTTTGAGCTTAACAGAATACCGTTTGTTTATATTTCCAGTGGCACAAGCCCAAATCAAAAGCCCCGTCTTCAAGGAAGTCGGGACCCAAACAGATGATACAGCGGTACCTAAGAAGGAGCCCTGCGAGAAGAGGGGTAAAGTTCCAGACCCTGCGGCGGATGATGGACTCCAGCCTATCAAAAGACATATTACCTCCTCCACGACCCATTCATACATTACATCCAAATCAACAGACACCCTATACTAACGAGACAACTACCAACAAGATGCAAGCTATTGACATTTGACTTTTTCAAAAAAAAAGAAAAGAAATAACAGTATAGCTGAAATAAATTATTAGACTCTTCAAAACAATTGCTAAAAATAAACTCACTAGTTTAAAAAGGGAAAAGAGACTTCTGGATATAAAAGAAAAAAAAACATATCTGTAAATGGGAAAAGTTATAGAAAATAATAAATCGAATAAAGAAGCTAATCAGATCACCTCAAATATTGCTTTGTAATTTATTGAGGAGGAAGAAAGCCATCCATTGACCGGAAGCTCGTCCAATAATCTAAGGAAAGAAAATCTCACCTCTGCTAGAGATATTATATCTTAAAAAATTTCTGGAGTTTGTAAACCTTTTATGATAAATTGCTTTCTCCAGGCAATGTGTAACCAGGACCCCATCTAAGAGTAGAACCGTTTGAAATAAGTCCCTATGTGTTGATTCCTGAGGTATCACGATAACTCCAAATGCATTGCATACTGAATTTTTGAAAATTATCTAAAGCATATTCTATATAAAGATGGCGTAGTCTATTCATGTGTGAATAATGTTAATTGTGTTAAACTCTGCTTCGAAGCTTGTAGATGATACCCATCCTTTAACGCTTATAACCCTGTGGGTTTGCAAGTACTAGCGGATTTGAAAGTCAATACCCTCCGGGGGAAACAATCCTGTACGCAGAAGAGACCCTTCCTCTAGTTGCTTATTGCGTATTGATTAAGATGTAAATATTCAACTGATCTAAAACCTATTTATTCGTATATATTAACTGAATGATTGATTAAGGTGTAAATAATCAATTGATCTGAATATATTTATTCACATATATTTAACCACTATATAATCACATATTATCGTATTTAACCATGTATGTATCATATTGAGTAAGTGAGTCAAATAAGATGAAGTATACCAAAGGGTACGGTAGATGTCGGGGATTTAAAAGATTAAACAGTGACATCTATGAATAAGGCGTATAATTAAACTTTGTACATATCATCATTATCATACATTAATCACTATATATTCATTTAAGTGTGATTGTTTATTATAACTAATATAATTTATAAACATAATACACTAATCATCCAAACCGGGGAGCTGACGAGGATCAGACGAGGACCCGTAGGTGCCGGAAGACGCATTCACAGCTGAGGAGGCGGATGCTAGGGAATCCCTGATGTATGCCAGATAATGCCTGTAGCGGATGCCTGGAGCTGAAGGATGGGAATGCTGATCATAGCTAGCCCATGAGGGATGATTAAGTGATCCTGCTGTTGATGATGAAATGCAGTTCCACTAGTTCCAAGATACACAGACACGGAGACATTTCTTTGGACATTAAAGTCCAACAAAAAATTTAAAAATTATGAACTCTTGAGTATAAAAGTCATCCTGGTCTTTCACTACATTCATCGGAACTAGGCTCACGTCAACCTAATGGGTTGTTGCGTGACCGGAATGTAGTTGTATACAAAATATGTGAAACAGTAAAAAAGAAGTTATCTTAAAATTTCAATTTTAAACCACAGACGAGGCGTCTGTAGTTCAAGTGTGGGGGGTTGTTACAACCCACCTTTCAGATTAATTAGTAATTATAATTAATTAATCAATTAATAATTTATATAAACTAATGTAATAATAATCCAAGTGTCTACAGGTATGAGTAATACAATTATCTCGATGTAAGATCTTCTGTCTGGAACTTAACATAACCTAAATGATTTATAGCAATATAATGTACTGTTTCACCTGTAACAGGTTGGAACTGGTTATGTATTTATAGTAACAAAACACGATTTTCTGTCAAAAATATAATATTGATGTTTATTATTATCCAATCAAAACCTAAATACAATTTCAAATATCTGCAAGCTAAGCGTAATTTAAGCCCAAATTAAAGCAAATGTAAGCAATATTTTGACAGAATGATCAATGTAGCTCTACCTGTATATAAACAAGTGCCGAATTGCAGTCAGGAGATTCGGAAATTGGAATTAATCAAACGTTAACTAAACCACGGAAAGAAGCTAAAACAAAATTGACTTAGGAAATAGAGACTTAGAGACTTTCGGCGACAATTCGGACTTAGAAAATATTTGGCTGCAACTCGGACTTAGGCACATGGAACCAGGAACAAGGATCGGAAAATAAAATCATAAGGAACACAACATCTACTGCGTTAGTTGATTAATAGCTGCGACCTGTGAGTACCAGAGACCCACAAGATCCTGGAAACAGCCCTGAGTGATTATCGGTAACGCCTGGCTGGTGACAATACGATCAATCATTCCGCAAGAAAGTACAAGGCAAACTAAAGTTAAAAGAGATTCTACATTATCTCCAATAGGCGGTTTTATCGGTGGGATATTTGGATTGGCAACTGAAAGAAGTGTCAATATACTGAAATCACACATAACCCACTTAGAATCCTTTGGAAATATAACCGCAGGAAAATTGAATACGTTTCAAAATCAATTGCATGGCTTTATGGTTCTTTCGAATAATAGAACGTATAATATCATGGCTTCTGTTAAATTAAATCATGCGTCACTGAATCAATTGCGTGAATACATTAACAACATTGATCGTCAGTTGGGAGTTGAAGCTAAATCTATTGATGATCTTAGAAATGATATTTTAAAATTATCAGGAATGGTGACCGCTATGTTTAAATATACTTCGGAATTATTAATTAATCTACAATTTGCTGAAAGCAATTTATATCGAAAGGTAATTGCCCTACAAAAAGCAAATAAAGGGTATCTATCTCCAGAATTAATTAATGCAGAAATGTTAATTAATTCACTTCAAGAGGTTAAATCAAAACTGAGACGTGAATATCCAGAATTTCACTAGTTCACGAAAACCCAGGATGTTATTATGAAAATCGAATTTTAACATACGCTCATTCAGAAAACTATTTATATTTCACTCTGGAATTGCCCTTGATAACCGTAAGGGAATCTTTCAAAATATTTCAAATAAAAACATTTCCCGTGCCGATCCCACGTGGAATAAACTTGAGAAACGATGTATCAAATCATTCAGTTATATTAAATAATCAAGAAAAATATTTTGGAATTAATGAGGCTGGGAATTATTTTACCGAATTAGATGATCGTGATTATTTCAGTTGTGAAATAAGTAAATTACAAAACTGTGACATCATGTTTAAAATAAGGGCGCGCTCAAATCCAACATGTTATTCTGCGCTGTTCTTTGACGATCAACATGATATATTAAGACTCTGTAAATTCAAATATCTAATACAAAACGAAATATTTAGAAATGTGATTGAATTAGAAGATAATGCGTTACTAATATCTACTAACTCTAAAGGAAATGGCACTCTAAATGCAAAGGAGAACCATCAAAACAAGTTACAAATTGTAGATTGTGTAAGATCAAATTACCATGTCAATGCGATCTTTCCATCGGAGACATGTATATTCCTGAAAAGATTGGTTGCGAAAATAATTCCATTCAATTAAATTATGAATACGCGGTTAATGTTCCCTTTGTTTTCACTTTTTCGGTCTGAAACATTTAGAAGGGATATCGGGTAATTCATTTGATTTAGATGAACCGATCGCTAATAATCCGAAAATAAAGATTCAAGAACGGAAATGGCAGAATACTAATGCCAAAGATAAAATTTTCAAGGCCGACTTGCAGAAATTAGCCTTTAAAATAAGTCAAAACAAACCGCTTCATTTTGACGCGAATGAACAAACCATATCCGATATATTTGGAAGTTTTTGGTGGTCTGAGTCTACTACAAATATAATTAATGTTGTGGTGTGGGTAATTTGTCTTGCATCAATCATTTTAAGCGTCTACGTTATAATGAAAATGCGAGGAATCACTTTAGCTATCGCAGCGATGAAAATTGTAAACACAGAAGCCAGACAGTTTAGCAATAAGCCAGTAATTCTAGAACAAGGAAGTATACAGCACGCGAAAGTCGAAGAAATTGGTCAAATTGAACTGTGGAATATTATCTTGCTTACATTTGTTACAACATATGTAGTCGTTAGATCGGTCATGATGATTCGTAAAGTTTTTCAAACATATATTTATAAGCGAACTTCAAGGAGGGGTGTACGTCTAATGATGGAATTGATATCGCCACAGTCAAGGGTTCAGATTCCGGTGATCGAGTTAAAAATTGCATATCATAGGGTACAATTGGTACAACGTGATTCGATACGTGAGATCAGAGCTCAACATACTTACTTCAAGAGTTATTTAGAGGTCAAATGGGGGCAAATTAAGTTCATGTTAGATGACGAGGAAATGAAGTTAGATCTTCCTCATAAATTACCAATACCATATATTGAAAGAGGGGTCATTGATCATTTATTGCATGAACCATATGTTATTCGATTCTACTGTGAAATTGTTAAAAATGTATTTGTCCTAATACCTAAAGAGAGAATGGGGGTGTAATGTGTTAATTGTATGTTATTCCAGTGGCTGAGGCACAATTATATCATCGTATCCTTACCTATTGGTCTAGCAGGCAAGAAACGCCACAGAAAAAAAACAAGGCGACTCAAACAGTCGACACTATCAAACAAGAAGAGGAAAATCCCTGGGGTGGTAGCCCAGTTCAAGTTCAACCTATGACGGAGAGCACTGTTCTCTCAGGGGTGCAAATAAATAGAGTATCTTACATGAAATACACTTAGAAGAAGGAAACTAAAAAAAGGACCAAAACAACATGATGAACATCCTGTTGAAATTTTCCACGTGTTGTTGACTGTCTTACATACTGAACTGAATGTCTTTATAAAATACACTGGTGAAACTGGGGTCAACCATGCATTCATATAAATTAAAATGATGCCAAATACACTACCCGCAAAAGGATTATAAAACCTGGAAACTATCCTAAAGATAAAAGGACAAACAAATTACATGATAAATGTATGGTATTCAGATTCATTAAAAACATTATTCTAAATGGAATAAACTTCATAAAATAAATAAATTTCATTAATGATATTCTAAAATTATGGAGTTAGTTGAATCAATTATGTTGGAGAAGGTTTCTCATTTGCCCTCTTGGTCTTTGGCAAGGCGTGTTATATTAAAAAAATTGTTGGTATTGAAAAATGTGACCAATATATGTTGCCTTTGTCGAAAAACATCTCATATATATAATTTAAACAAAATACCTTGTAACCATTATGTCTGTGTAGACTGTAAAATACAATTAGCCCGTCATCCTGATGTCCAAATATAGAACCTCAAAGCCTGTCCTCAGTGTGTGAATGAATGGAAGAATGATGAGTCAATTTGTTCAATTTGTTTCTGTGAAGTATCTTATGTTACAACCCGCTTTTCAGATTAATTAGTAATTATAATTAAGTATAATCAATTAATAATTTATATAAATTAATGTAATAATAATCCAAGTGTCTACAGGTATGAGTAATACAATTATCTCGATGTAAGATCTTCTGTCTAGAACTTAACATAACCTAAATGATTTATAGCAATAGAATGTACTGTTTCACCTGCAACAGGTTGGAACTGGTTATGTATTTATAGCAACAAAACACGATTTTCTGTCAAAAATATAATATTGATGTTTATTATTATCCAATCAAAATCTAAATACAATTTCAAATATCTGCAAGCTAAGCGTAATTTAAGCCCAAATTATAGCAAATATAAGCAATATTTTGACAGAATGATCAATGTAGCTCTACCTGTATATAAACAAGTGCCGAATTGCAGTCAGGATACTCGAAAATTGGAATTAATCAAACGCTAACAAAACCACGGAAGGAAGCTAAAACAAAATGGACTTAGGAAATATTCGCTCATTTTGGACTTAGAGAATTTTGGCAACATTTTGGACTTACAAAATATTCGGCTGCAACTCGGACTTAGGCACATGGAACCAAGAGCAAGGATCGGAAAATAAAATTATAAGGAACACAACACCTACTGCGTTAGTTGATTAATAGCGGCGACCTGTGAGTACCAGAGACCCACAAGATCCTGGATACAGCCCTGAATGATTATCGGTCACGCTTGGCCGGTGACAAAAAGTGGTGGAGCTGCCGGGTACTTAATCACTCGAGCGTGACAAGAAGGAATCGAATTTCGACGCAAGACTTCAATAAATTGTAAGTATCTAACCAAAATTAATATGCATGAAAGCAGAATGCTTTACAGTAGTTTAGGTTACGTTCATATCAGTTAACACCTTCACGTCATTCATCTATTTAGACAGATACTATTAGTGGGTGGTTGGAAAGCAGGTCGATAATAATTCATAGAGGTAAAGTGATGGGAATTCCTTCGTGTTTCAACTATTATTAATGATAACTAGAGGTGCAGCTGTTAGGATGGAAGGTTTAGAGAATAGGTTACAAAATTTACAAGAAAGGTTAAATCAACTAGTCAATGAAGGGGATGGTCACGATGACCTTTTAGAAAGAATGAATAGGTTAGAATTACAGAGGGGCCAAGGTAACCTCGATTCCAAGATACGGTTGGTTTCCTTTGATGGAAATAATTCTGATTTAGATCCCAGAATTTGGTTCAGCCGTTTCACTACATATGCCGACTTTCAAGGCTGGGATGAACCCAGGAAATGTCAGGCACTAAGAATGTTCTTGACCGGTCAGGCAGAACATTGGTTTAATGATTTAGATGATGAGACAAAACAGAATTTTGATGATCTTGAAAATTCTTTCTTGGCCTTTTTCGTAGAAAATAGGCCTAAATGGAATTTACAGGCCCAATTATTGGCTAGAATGCAGAAGCCAAATGAATCAGTAGATGATTTCTTGGCCGCCATAAGAAAAATGGTATCAAGACTCCAGATAGGAGACAGTGAACACACAACGCTCCTAATCAAAAATTTCCTCCCAAAAATCCGCAAATTCGTAATTTCAAAAGAACCTGCAAATGTACAGGAAGTCGAGAATGCAGCTCGGCTGGCAGAATGCCTTAATGTTGTCGACAATGAAATAGAAGTTGACAAGACAAAATCAGACACTCAAAAGATGTTGTCTGAAATAGTGAAAGAGCAACAAAAGCTCATCACAGGAATTAAAGATGAAATGACTAAATTAGCTACTCCTAAAGAGGGGAGCAATACATTCCGTTCTTCAAATGGTTCCCTAATTTACCAAAAATGTTTCAGGAAAGGGCATTCCGCGCCATTTTGTAGGGCTACTTTCTCAAGGCCCAGATTCAATGAGCGCCCTCTACAATGTTTTAAATGCCGGAAAATGGGGCATATTGCTAAAAATTGCCGGGGTCAAAGGTCATTTAATCAAGGTCAATCTTTAAACAATCAAGGCCAAACAAGTTAAAGCCTGAGAATAGTGGGGTTTGGCCAAAGACAATTAAAAATTCAAAATTTAAAAATGTATGTGAATTATCGATATCTGAGAATTTGTATAAAGAAAATTTAGTTTCTATCAAAATATTTGGTACTCAAACTTGGAGTTTAATAGATACGGGAGCTCAGATGTCCGTAGTTGATTACGATTTTCTGATGAAAGCATGCAATCCTCAGGCAAACATAATCCCAGAACATAATATACGGCTTTTATCTGTGAATAAACAACCTCTGAAAATGAGAGGAAAAATTTATACTAAAATACGGTTTGGGAATAAAAATATACATGTGAAATTATATGTAATTGATGACATCGGCCGAAATCTAATACTGGGACAAGATTTTCTAACTGAAAATAGAGCTATCATTTCATATGGAACAAATTCAGTAAAACTTATGCCTAGAAGCAAATATGATGTAGTGATTAATGAAGACGTTTCCATACCATCCTTGTCGGAATTAGTAGTGTTTACGAAAGTCAAAGGTCAACCTCCTGACAAATTGATAGGAGAAATAACAGCTGAGCGAAATAGAGTGGATGTGAGAGTAGCCAAAGGATTGGTCTCGATAACGCAGGGTATGATACCTACGAGACTAATGAATCCCTTTGAACATGAAGTAACTTTATATAAAGGTTCACTAGTGGGCTCGTTTGTTCCATTGTCCAGAATGTCTAGAATAGAAAACATAGACAATGATAAATCACCTGATCAGAGTATGAGGAAATCCCATAACACAAAATCCGAACCCGTAGATATAGACTTATCTGAGTCAGATTTGACAGATTCACAGAAAGACAGAGTAAGAGAAATGTTAAACAAATATTCTGAAGCCTTTGTAGACTATTCTGGTAAGCTAGGTCATTGTGACCTTATTCAACACAAAATAGTTACACATGACGATGCTCCAGTATTTCGTCATAGGCCCTATAGGGTACCCCCTCAAAAGAGAATAGATATAAGTGATCAAGTCCAAGATATGCTCAAACAGGGAGTAATTGAACCATCTGATTCCCCTTATGCTAGTCCTGTTGTTTTAGTCACGAAACCAAATGGAAAATGGAGATTTTGTTGTGATTTTCGAAGCTTGAACAAAATCACCAAATTTGATGCTTTTCCGATCCCTCTTATATCGGAATATTTGGATTTTCTAGGTGTGG
Source organism: Owenia fusiformis (assembly GCA_903813345.2). Taxonomy (NCBI): domain Eukaryota; kingdom Metazoa; phylum Annelida; class Polychaeta; order Sabellida; family Oweniidae; genus Owenia; species Owenia fusiformis. The sequence continues at coordinate 13,213 of CAIIXF020000199.1, read as the reverse complement.
CTCAGCCAAAGTATTTTTCACTCATTGACCTTATGAGTGGATATCATCAGGTTAGTCTAGCCAATGATGGATCGCGGGAGAAAACAGCTTTCATTTGTCATGAAGGACTATTCCAGTATAAGCGAATGGCACAAGGACTAGTCAATGCTGCTAGTTCATTCCAACGCCTCATGCAATTAGTACTCAAAGGACTGCAATGGAACTGTTGTGTCGTTTATATCGATGACATATGCGTCTTTTCAAAAACATTTGAAGATCATTTACATCATTTGGAATTAATACTCGGAAGACTGGTAAAAGCAGGTTTGAAAATCAAGCCATCCAAAGCCAAGCTATTTGTTAAAAAAGTCAGATATTTGGGGCATGATGTGACCCCAGATGGAATGTATCCTACCAAAGAAAATGTGAAAGCCATTTTATCGTACAAAACTCCTTGCAAGATAAGGGATGTACGAAGCTTTCTAGGTATTGTTGGGTATTACAGGCGATTTATAAAAGATCATTCTAAAATCGCCAGACCATTATACGATCTCACCAAAAAGGATGCGAGATTTGTATGGTCTAGTGAATGCCAAAAGGCGTTCGATTTGTTGAAAAGGAAACTCACAGAAGCACCATTGTTGAGTTATCCCAATTTTGACCATCCGTTTCATTTAATGACGGATGCAAGCCTCTCAGGTTTGGGAGCAGTACTATCTCAAACTATTGATGGGGTAGAGAAGCCTATAGCCTATAATGGAAGGGGTTTAACCCAGGCTGAAAAACGCTACCCTGTTCACGAACTCGAAGCATTAGCAGTGATATTTGCTACAAAGAAATTCGACAATTATTTGAGATTTAGTAAATTTACTGTTGTCACTGACAACAGGTCTCTCAAATGGCTACTTGCCATGAAAGAGCCAACTGGAAGATTAGCTCGATGGGCCATGCACTTACAAAGATATCATTTTGATGTGCAACATCGCCCTGGTAGAGTGAACAACAATGCTGATTTCCTAAGTAGAAGAGAATATGAAGAAGAACCAGAAGCAGAGGACCTGTCACATGTGACGGATCTACTGGCAATTGTAAAAGAACAACAAGGAATTCATGAATTAGGTTTAGATAAAGTAGCTCAGATGCAGAAAGAAGATCCTGAACTCTTTCAGATGATAAATTATTTGAAATTCCGGAGACTACCTGGAAATGACAAAGATGCAAGAAAAGTGCTTTTGTCTGCCGGTGATTTTTTATATACCAATGACTTGTTATATCACCTTTGGTTTCCTTCTGGGCCGGGAACTAAAGAATCAAGATGTCGACAGCAATTGGCTATTCCAAAAATGTTAATTGATGAAGTTTTAACTCAATACCATGACCAAACCACAGCAGGACATACAGGAATACACAGGTTGATTGACTTAGTCAGAAGTCGGTTTTATTGGGGATCATTGGTCAAAGACTGCCATAATTGGGTGAAATCTTGTCCAGATTGTCAATGTAGAAAGCGCCCTACTAGGTACACTAGAGGTCAAATGTTGCCTCTTCCTTTGGTCGATTCCGCTTTTGGTTGGTTGGAAATGGATTGTTTGGGTCCTTTATTAAAGACAAGACAATCAAACAAGTATATAGTAGTGTTTGTAGACCGCCTATCCAAATTTCCAGAGGCTTTTGCTGTCCCAGACATTAAAGCCACTACCATAGCTCGGTTATTGTTTGACGAAATCATTTGTCGGCATGGAACTCCACTCACTAGATCATCAGATAGAGGGACCGACTTCCTGTCCGAGCTAGTGAGTCATTTATGTGCAAAATTTTCAATAAAAAGGCTCAAAAGTAGTCCATATTCGCCGCAGACAACAGGTCAGTGTGAGAGATTCAACTCGACCCTAATGGCCTCTTTAGCCACCTTGACAAATGACCACCGCGACTGGGATGTCCTCCTGTCAGCGGCTTTGGCTAGTTATAGGACTACCAAAACAGTACACGGCTACAGTCCACATTTTGTATTGTATGGTAGGGAACCGTTCCTTCCATTTGATTCAGTGTTGGATGTAAATATTAGTGCTAAGTCTGATTCGGTCCAAGAGCATGTCGAAACCATTTGTAAACGAATAGCTACAACCAGTAAAGTAGTGCAGGCCAACTTAAAGGCAGAACAAGAGAAAATGATCAGGAAAAGAGTCCGAGAAGGGCTCTCCAAACCTTTCTAGGTAGGTGATCGTGTAATGCTTTACAAACCAAAGATTGCCGTCAAAGGTCTTAAGTCGAGAAAATTGATGAGCCTTTGGACAGGTCCCTATACTCTATATGCCTCCCTAAATGAAGCAAATAATGTATTCGTCATAAAGAGAATATGCGACGGGAAATTAATGAAAACACCTGTCAACGTACGAAGACTAAAACGAGTTGAAGAAAGGATCAACAGGGTCCCTAATGAGGAACTTCCGGAAAATTATGACCCTACTCAGATTTTTGACCCACTCATTGACGCTGATGAGTTACCCGAAGAATGCTTCGATAATGAAGAGGCTCAGCCCACTGTAAATGATGAAGAGAACAAAGAAAATGATGAAGAGCAGATTCAAACTGCAAATAAAAACAACAAAGAACAAGCACCAGAAGAAATAGAAAAAGAAGAGGATGAGTACTACATGGTAGAAAAAGTATTAAAAGGAAGATATAGAAAAGGGCAAACTGAGCCCGAATATTACCTTAAGTGGGAAAATTATGAAACCCCTACGTGGGAACCGCTGAGTAATCTTACCCCCCAATTGAGGGAAGAACTCAGTCAGCATCCAGTCCCGATGATGGGAAAAAGATGCTATTTGAAGAATTATAAGAAGCTCAATAAGTCTGAGCCGTAAGTGAGAGAAATAGAAGTTATTATGAACTACGTAGAAATAGATGAATAAAGGAAATTGTATATATAATGAGCCCCAAATAAGGATAAGCATATGAAGTAAGCCTATAAGAGTTATTATGTATAAGACGTTAGCGGATCCACGGGAACTACCCCTGTGATGCTGTTTGTGCGCAAGGCAGTATCCAATCTTTACTGAGACTCCTCCTTTGTAATCTCATGACCAAAACAAGTTGTTGCAGTGTTTGGTTTTAGACTGAATATAACAGCTGTTCCAAGCTGGCTCTGGCAATGAGACAATGAGGGAAAAGGTCACATTCCATTGCTGGTAACTCAGCGCTGCAAAAAGTAGATCAATGATAACATCTCTATGAAATCCTAGACCCTGATCAAGTTGGGGGTTTCATGTGGTCCTTGACTAGGAAATGTCAATGGGAGGGGTTGTAGAGAAAATGGGGAAATCCCGATAGAAAATTTGATGTAAAATGATACAAATATATTGATAAAATAAATGGGGAGGAAAAGCGAGAAACTGGGAGAATCACCTCAGATGGTGAGGGATTCCGGGTGATGCAAAGCTTTGCATAACTGCCCGAAGGATATGGCGTTAAAGTAGCTATATATCAAGAAACATAAGGAAGAACAAATAAACAAAAAAATGTTACAAGTTTAGAAAAAACACGAAGGGTTTCCCATACTTCATTCATTTAGAATGACATAATCAATTAATTAAAGTAACCTTTTTAGGAATAAGGGGTGGAGATAAGGATCAAACGGGGGTAATGACAAGTACCAAAATGTAAAAACTTACACCATTGGACGTTGTGGCCCCTCCTCTCCAGAAGGGGGATCATTTGGTCCTATGTAGACAAGTTAAGCTTTCTCTGTTCCAGAAAATAACCTACGGTACAGTTGTACAGAAAATATACGATACCACTAAGGAAAACTTATCGGAATCAAAAAGAGTGAGTGGGAAATTTTTGAGACATCCGATTTAACAATGGAACACGTCACTATCTTCTTTATATTGGGAGTATTGGGATTTACTGGAAATGGCGTAAATGCCGGAGAATTACGGCAAAATTATGGAGTTAATTTTAAATCCGTAGATGGAACATGTGTGCGAACAGGTAGTAGCTTTCACTTGACTTTCGGCGTGAATATTTCACTCATGATTCCCGATGAGATATTATGGCATGCTAATCGAAAATGTGATATGAATGGATTTATCCATAATCATACATGCTCACAAATGCGAGCGGTTTTGAGAAATATAATAGATAAAATTAATAAACACAAAAGTAATCTGAAAATGTTGATGCCGTCGCGTACAACTTCCCAGCGCGAATTTTCAAAAAGAAGCGCGTTATTGGCTCCCATAGGTAAATTATTTGGAGGTTTCTTGTGTCTGGCATCTGAAGACCAAATGAATCAAATGAGAATGCATGTCTCCCGTCTAGAACAATTTGGAAATCTTTCGGCGGGAAAATTAAACACTCTTCAGAGTGAATTGCATGGTTTTATGATATTGGCAAATAATAGAACAGGTGATGTACTTAACATGGTGCGAAACAATCATTTATCTCTTGAACAATTAGGGAATTACATTAATAATGTGAATGTCGAATTGGGAAAAAGGTCCAAAAGTATTGCCGAAATTGACTATAAAGTAAACAATTTAGCTGGAACTACCACGGCTATGTTCAAATATATGTCAGAACTTTTATTCAATTTACAATTGGCCGAAATTGAGTCATATCGTCTAGTGATGGCTCTAGAACGAATTAATGCGGGATATTTGACTCCTGAACTAATTAATGCCGAAGTGCTTGGTCAAGCTTTGGGTCAAGTAAAATCAAAATTAAAAGAAAATTACCCCGAGTTTCACATGTTACGCGAAGACGTGCGATATTATTATACCACAAGATTGACCTCGGGAATATATGTGAAGGATCAAATATATATAACTCTCAAAATCCCTGTCACTTCAATAGATTTGGTTTTTAATTTATATGAAGTAGATACTTTCGATATACCATTACCTAAAAATTTAGGCGAGACAAATGACGAGAAAAATCATTCCGTGATCCTTGAAGATATGAATAAGTTTTTCGGAATAAGCAAACAGCGCGACTATTTCTTAGAAATGAGTCAGAGTGAGTACAGGTCATGTCAACAAAGTTACGATGATACTGCTCAAGTCTTGAATTTAAGGCCAAGGTCAAAATTTACTTGTTTAGCGGCATTATTTGAAGACAACATGGACCAAATAATGAAATTATGTAAATTTCATTATGTAATTGATCACCAACAAGATGTGAAAATACTCGAAGTTAATAGAAATGAATTGCTGATTTCATCTCTTAAATCTGGAGAATGGCATATTATATGAAATGTTCTGGCAAACCATCAGTACAAGTGCCTAGTTGCCAATTATGCAAAGTTCAATTGCTGTGCGAATGCGATTTATTAATTGGAAATATTTATATACCGGAGAGAATTGGGTGCGATGAAAACGTATTAACGCTCAATTATTCGTATCCTATCAATATACCTTATGTACATTACCTCTTTGGAAAAGAGAGTGTCAAAGATTTATCAGGGGAAACTTTCGATGCGGTAGAATCACGTGCAAAGCAGCCTAACTTTACAATTTATGAGCATCAATGGAACAGTTATCTTAGGACAGATCAAAAAGCTAAGGTATTAACATGAATCAGATACTATTATATTGCGCCTCAGTATTGACCCTAGTCGCCATTGGGATAGGTTTGATAGCTATGTATCGCATACGCAAGATCTTACTAATAATAGCGGCCTTAAATGTCGGAAAAGCCGAAGCGCGGAATTTTGGAACTGTGCCAGTTGTTAAAAGTGAAAGCTATACCTCAAGTGCAGGTTACTATGACCATCTCAAAATTGTAAACATATGGAACTTAGTAATGTTAACCGTTCTCACTGGATATGTGCTAGTGAGATTCGCTATACTAAGTTGTAGTTTCTTTAAAAAGTATATTCAAAGAAAGGTAGAAAGTAACGGGGTTAAATTAATAATTGAATTGAATTCTGTTAATCATCGTGTGCAAGCATGTGTACACCAGTTACAGGTAGACTACGCCAGAGTTCAATTAGTACAGAGGGGAGTGATATCCAGGGTCAGCGCCTGCCATACTTTGTTTAAAAGTTATTTGGATATAGAATGGGGAGCGATCAAATTTTTATTGGATGATCAAGAAATGAGTTTGGAATTGCCTAGACTAGTCCCTCTGCCATATGTAAACAGGACGGTGATATCCCAACTACTCTCAGAACCATATGTAATCCGGTTTTATTGTAAAACTGAAAGGGGGATATATGTCCTAGTCCCTAGAGAAAGAACTGGGATTTAACCAATGGCATTTGTCTTTATTTCAGTGGCGCAGGCCCAATTGAAAGGTCCCATCTTCAAAGAGGCTAGCACACAAACTGATGTAAAACAAGAGGCAACCCCAGGGAAAAGGGCTCCAGAGGTTGACAATATGCGGTTGAAGAACCTCCTAAGAAGAGGACAGTTACTACAGATTCGACGCATGTGTATGCATACGATACCGTAAAGACTAGCGACATTACATATAACTAAAAGAGAGAAAATGGGACAAAATTGATTTAGACTTGAAAAGATATGAACCAGTAACAATAATTTTGGTAACCTGAAAGAAAGAGAAGAGCGAACTATTGTTTATTAGAAAACTAAATTAAAGAAGAAAGGAAAAAAAATCATGTGACTCATAAATACTTTGTTTGTGATTTATTTAAAAGAAGATGTAGTTGTTGGTTATCTGGAAAATCCACTTAGTTATCCGGAATAATAGAAGAAAAAAAAAATAAATGATAATAATGAAATAAAATAAAAATTGTAACTAAAAAGTAGGTCTCATCTCTGATTAAGATCTTACCTTCTCAGCTTTTATGATAAATAACACTCTCCAAGTGACAAGTAACCTGGTAGGAGTCCCAAAATCTAGGTGTTGGTCTCTGAAGTATCACGATATCCCCTAACTGACGTAATTTTAAAAAATTTACCTAAATCGACACAATGTAAAGATGGCGTAGTCTACACTTGTGGAGAAGAGTTAAATATATTAAACTCAGTCTCGATGCTTGTAGGTGATACCCCTCCATTAATGCTTATAACATGAGTTCGCAGTACAAGCGAGTTTGAAAGTCGATACCCTTCGGGGGAAACAACTCAGTACGAAGAAGAGACTCTTCCTCTAGTCGCTTAATCCATATTGATTAAGATGTAAATATTCAACTGATCTAAAACCTATTTATTCGTATTTATTAACTGATTGATTGATTGATTAAGGTGTAAATAATCAATTGATCTGAATATATTTATTCACATATATTTAACCACTATATAACTAGATAACGGCAACTCCGCGGAGTAGCAAATCCCAACGAACAAAATATCAATTACCGAATTCCAATCAATTATACTCATTACTTTGGTTGAAAATGAAAAAATTAGATTTTTGAATTGCGAATTCCTGCAAAGCAGCCATTTTGAATTTTCTGAGGTACAAATCTGAAAAATAATACCATAATTGTGATCTACTCCAAAATTCCTTCAATTTGAGTATAATATAGCCATACTTTGAAGGGATCGAAAAATTATTGCGAAATCGTACATTAGACGGCCATTTTGAATTTTACGAGGCTCGAATCAGAAAAAAGATACAATATTTGCAATCTACTCTTAATTGCCTTTCATTTGAGTATAATAAAGCTATACTTCAGAAAGATCTAAAAATTAGCGAAAATTTCTGTTTTCCTGTCCCCCCATACATGGCCCTTGGGGGTCAGGATGAAAAACACGGAATATATGTGAAATAGATAAATGTTGGTAATACACTACTAAAATTTCAAACAATAATATTAATTACTTTGGTTTATAATGAAAAATTTATGATTTTTGCGAAAAAGTTCCGTCATTTTTAAAGCGGCGGCCATCTTGAAAAAATCTTTTTTTGCGCAAAACTTTCCACCAATATACATCTTTCAACTAAATATGAAGAAAATCTGTCAACTAGTATTTGAGTTATCTTCCGGACAGACGGACTGACTGACTGACTGACGGACTGACGGACAGACAGACGGACGGAGGGCTTCACTATATCCCTAACGAACTTCGTTCGTTGGGATAATCACATATAATCGTATTTAACCATATATCATATTGAGTAAGCGAGTCAAACAAGATGAAGTGTACCAAAGGGTATGGTAGATGTCGGGGATTTAAAGGATTAAACAGTGACATCTATGAAATAAGGCGTATAATTATACATTGTACATATCATCATCATCATCATCATCAATATATATATTCATGAAAGTGTGATTGTTTAATATAATTAATATATAATACGATTATGCTGATCGTGCTCAACTATCTAGTGAGGGATGATCAAGTGATCCTGCTGTTGATGATGAAATGCTGTTCCACTTATTCCAAGACGCACAGACACAAAGACCTTTCTTTGGACGTTAGAATTCAAAATTCAAATGTTATGAACTCTTGAGTATGAAAGTCATCCTGGTCTTTCACTACATTCATCGGAACCAGGCTCATGTCAACCTAATGGGTTGTTGCGCGACCGGAATGTAGTTGTGTACAGAATATGTGAATCCATAAAACAAAGTTATCTTAAAATTTCAATTTTAAACCACAGACGAGTCGTCTGTAGTTCAAGTGTGGGGGGTTGTTACAACCCGCTTTTCAGATTAATTAGTAATTATAATTAAGTAATCAATTAATAATTTATATAAATTAATGTAATAATAATCCAAGTGTCTACAGGTATGAGTAATACAATTATCTCGATGTAAGATCTTCTGTCTAGAACTTAACATAACCTAAATGATTTATAGCAATAGAATGTACTGTTTCACCTGCAACAGGTTGGAACTGGTTATGTATTTATAGCAACAAAACACGATTTTCTGTAAAAAATATAATATTGATGTTTATTATTATCCAATCAAAATCTAAATACAATTTCAAATATCTGCAAGCTAAGCGTAATTTAAGCCCAAATTATAGCAAATATAAGCAATATTTTGACAGAATGATCAATGTAGCTCTACCTGTATATAAACAAGTGCCGAATTGCAGTCAGGATACTCGAAAATTGGAATTAATCAAACGCTAACAAAACCACGGAAGGAAGCTAAAACAAAATGGACTTAGGAAATATTCGCTCATTTTGGACTTAGAGAATTTTGGCAACATTTTGGACTTACAAAATATTCGGCTGCAACTCGGACTTAGGCACATGGAACCAAGAGCAAGGATCGGAAAATAAAATTATAAGGAACACAACACCTACTGCGTTAGTTGATTAATAGCGGCGACCTGTGCGTACCAGAGACCCACAAGATCCTGGATACAGCCCTGAATGATTATCGGTCACGCTTGGCCGGTGACACTTATAAAGGGGAAACACATTTTTGCCCGGGTTAAGTTGAGCTCTGATCCAATGTAGTATGATTAATGATCTTTGTGTAAAGTGAGGATGTTCATGAATAGGTGTGTATGCTGTATATGGGAGATGTGGGGTCCATTGCTTTAAGATATATATAACAACTAATGCTTTTAATATTTGGGTCAGCAGCGTTAGTGGACTTGAATCTCGGGGAGATACAGTCCGATGCACAGAAGAGACCCACTCAATTCGCTAACATTTTAATGCACATCTCCTGGTAATTTGAGATAAGAGAACAGGTGTAAATAATTAATTGATCAATATGCGAAGATGTAAATAATAATCTGGTCTATTAACTATTATATTTACTATATAATCTATATAATCAATTAATATTATGTGTGTATACTATAATACACTAATAAATATATTTTGCATAATATACACAAACTACCTCGAGCACCATAACTGAGATGCTTTGTAAGTGCATATATTGAAAGTTAAAGATCATCATTTATAGATGGCGTAATAAGTTTTAAGATGATAAGTGATAAGTTGAGAAGTTAAGGTTGCAAGATGAGGATGTACAAATGATAATGCATCATGTCACATAGTTGCATGATATCATTTATAATATTATTATATTATAATCTAATAAAAATTACTAATACAATAAGAAAATAAAATAAAAATACTAATTCGTGTGAAATATATAATTATATTAATCTGCAAATGATCTGATCTGATCTGATGCCGATGATCCGTGATACCTAGGAGAAGATGGCGATGACGATAGATGTCACTGCAATATTCATCTAGCAGCTGATGTATGGAAATTTGCGTTAAACTGGATTTCCGTTTGGGTTATATAATATATATGGACGTTCTCCAGTGCAGTATATACCCAACGACATCTATACAATGGGGATAATACATGTGAATATAGAGACACCAGTTATTTGTGCCTATTTCACGAACGCTTAGGAGAGAATTTATTAAACTTGTGAATATAGAGACACCAGTTATTTGTGCCTATTTCACGAACGCTAAGGAGAGAATTTATGAAACTTGTGAATATAGAGACACCAGCTATTATAGTGCCTATTTCACGAACGCTAAGGAGAATACAGAGGTGAATCTAGAGACGTTAATAAATGCCTAGATTTGCGGATGATGCAGAATATTAACAGCCAAGCGAGACTTTATTATTATGATGCAGAATGACATAAATATATAAACGCTGAAACAGTGATATATAATTACCGTCAATATACAACGATTGATATATGAACGCTGAAAGCAGAATTGATTGCACATATATCAAGAGACGCTCTATAGCGCAGCCGAAAGAGAGATGCTCTACAATACAGCCTAAATGAAGAGGATATCAGACATTTTATATGCCATATCAGACAATTGATTTATATGATAATGACATATTTTAGTGGGGCATTAAAAGTTAAGGAGGGGTGGTTGTTACCACTCACTTTTTGACATTAATTAGTTAATTAATTAATTGATTATATTATTTAATATCATTGATATTTATTTTGATATCATTGATATTTATACCAATATTGTAAAGAATCTGATAGTAATTGTTACTATTTTGTATTATGTTGGTTCAACCAGGTAGCAGTCGATGGAGTTAATGGAGAGGTTAAGCAAATACGGTTTTTCAAAACGTATACGTAAACGCAAAGTACATTGAATCAACATAGGATTGTATCGCTTTAGTCTACTTCAGATACCCGTTCAACTTCAAAGTTGCGTGTTTAGAACGGGAGATTTAGAAATTTCACGTTGCTATCAACGGGAATCATTATACTCATGTCTGTTGAATACTATCCTTGCAATTTTGATTTCGATGCAGAGTATAATTCTTTCTGAAGAAGATGATGTATGTTACGCATGATTTAACTCCAATAATCTTACGAAACGAGCTCGTTTAAGATATGTATTAGAAAACCAGCTATTGAACTTCATCAATGGGATACTATGTAATCATTACAAGCTATGGTGTAGTCTAAACAAACACTAGAGCTGAACGGCTATTTATGTGTGGACTCTACATGTATTTGTATAGGGCCGATTGATACGTTTAAGTTGCGTTTTGGATTTTATACGGTAGCTTAACCTCTCCAATATTTGATTGACACCTGAGATTGTACTTGATAACTTGATACTAGTTTAAACCGGTTGAGCTAATTATTGTACAAGATTCTATTTTAAGCTTATTCTGTCAGGTGGAACTAATATATCAGTAACCACTTTTAGCGGGTTTTGAACAGGTTTCTGATGCAATATGCGTGGGCGATTTTTGCCTGTTATTGCGCAATCCTGACAGAATGATTTATGTAATTCTACTTGTATATAAGCAACCACGGATTCACAATCAGACATTCAACATTTGGATCACAACTACTATACTCTAAATTCATATTTTGGATCGCACAATCTGATGTTCTAATACGGGATCACCTTCACGAATACTCTTGAGCTGAGAATACAACAACTCTTAGAAGGAAGAATTGTCTCAAAGACGTCTAAGATTGTGAATCCAGGTTGCAGATGAAGACATAAATAAAGAACAAACAATTTACAACAGCATTTGTTAATCGTTATTGAGATGAGATACCTGTGAGTACCGGAAACCTACAAGATCCCGGAATAATTAAACTACAATCACGTAACCGTCACGGGTGATTGGGTTCAATAACCATTTGGCGGAATCGGATTCATTTCATCTTACATTTTAAATGGAAACATTGCCGTCGATTAAGGCTATTGAGCAACCAATAGATTTAACGTGTAACCCCGAAGGCATATTGCATATCGGTACGTGTGAACAAATGCGCGATGTTATGAAAACGTTGACTGAGAAAATTTTAGCGTATCAAAATAATCTCGAAGCGCTGTTGCCTAACTCATTACAGAACTCAAAAACAAGAGAGCCGCTCTGTTGCAACCTATAGGTAACCTAGTCTCATCAATATTTGGTTTAGTGAGTATGGATAAATTTAAAATATTGGCTTCTCATGTCAAATATTTGGAAACTTTTGGAAACAAATCAGCCGTCCGATTTAACCAATTTGAGAATGAATTGCATGACTTCATGGAATTGTCGGAAAACCGCTCTACTAATATGTTCTCTATGATAAATCAGAATCACGAATCCATTAATCAATTGTTGAATTACATAAATAATACGGATATTAGGCTACAACTTGATGAGATGAATATTCGAAGATTAAAAATCAGTATTGATAAAACTACGGGATTGATGACAGCGTACTTTAAATACCTAAGTCAAGTAATATATAATTTGAAATTTGCGGAATCATGGTATCACAGACACGTGCTGGCGATTAAAATGGCTAATACTGGACGTTTATCGCCGGATCTCATTTCGGCTAATGATCTAAAGAAAGCGCTGGATAAGGTTAAAAATAAATTGTCATTACAATTTCCGAACTTTAAAGTAACTGAATCTGCACTTCGGTATTTCTTTAAAGAGCAAATTGTATCTTACTCGCGCACAAAAAGCTATTTATATGTAATGATTGAAATACCTATTTCTGCTACGGGATATTAATATTCTCTATATTATGCGGAAACTCACTCGGTGCCTATACCGCGTGATTTGAACCTCAAACAACAGCGGGACAACCAATCAATCATACTAAATAATCCTCAAAAATACATTGGTCTAAATGAAGAGAGTTCCTTTTATTTCGAACTAACCAGAGATGAATACGAAATGAATGAAAAATATGATTCTCAATCTCAAAATGTGTATTCTAATTTGAAGCCTATCCAGAAGAAATCGTGTTCACTAGCTCTATATATGGACGATGTTCAAAATATTCTAGAATTATGCAATTTTCATTATCAAGAAGAGTCA
>CAIIXF020000198.1:0-25000 GCA_903813345.2 Owenia fusiformis | reverse complement strand
AAGTTTTGTTCAACCATGATCCATTCACTAATTTCAGTTAAACATCCTTTCATGAACTCTAAACACCTCAAATTCCAATTGAGAACACTCCATAGTAGAGCCAAATAGTTACAGTTCACTAATTATATGTACACGTATGTATTTGTTACTATGTATAGTGCCTCATAAGCCTGATAAGGCTTCAATAAATAAATGAATATCTTATGTTGTATTTGTACATGTGCATTATTTTATTACCCCAGGTTAACTTTGCTACACCTCCATTCAAAGATCATGCTGGATGAACAGTACAGTGTATTCAAACCACCAGAACATGGACATAGAAAGGTACTCACTATAATAATACAAAATACCAGAAATGCAAGTTCAGACACATTATTCAAAGTGTGTAAGCAGAGAACCTAAAATGTTATTGTAATCATGGGATAAACCTAATATTAGATCATTTCTTGTGATTTTATCATAGATATCAAATATTATACTCATTCTCTTCACTAACTCGTTTTGATATTTGATACCAACTCATCAATAAAAATAATATTACTTAGAATGTTCTGATATTGTGTCTCCTCTGGAAATATTGATATCATCCTTGTGATATTCCCCATATCAAATCCCTCCTGTTGAATAACTCCTTTCTATTTATTCTATATTTTTGTTCCTTTTAGCTTTTTAAGAAAACATGAAAATAGTTCAAAGTTCATGACTGGTATATTTACACATGAAACAGTTAATGAGGTATTTTTCTTCTTTGCAGGTGATCCTATCAACTAACATTGCTGAAAGCTCAATTACAGTACCAGATATAAAATATGGTCAGTTCTATTTCTTTTATAAGCTTTTGGCTAGGTCAGGTTATGATTGTCAATGTTATATAAAATGTGGTCAGTTCTATTTATTTTATAAGCTTTTAACTTTGTTAAATCTTAATATCATTAAAATGGAAATATATTATCTATTGTTAGTTTTGAGCAAGGCAAAAGTAGATCTTTTAGTGTCTACACCTCCCTAGTGGAAATTATGTAACATTTTGATGCAGAAAGATATTTTAAATGGAACCAACTATCTTTGCATTTGAAAAATTCATTTACTTGATTTACATTTTCATGTTTTCATTTGTAGGATCATCTAGTTTACCTATGCCATATTGTATATGAAACTGGTATCCATGAAATTGTGTTTTTACAGTGATTGACTTCTGTCTGACCAAGTACAACATGTGTGACCCTGACACTAATTATACCCGCCTTGTCCTCGATTGGACATCTAAGGCAAGCTCTACACAGAGGAAAGGTAAACATTTGATTACTGGAAGCAGACTTAGGAATATGGTTATACTTGCATCTCTGCCATATGCCTCAGTCTCTGATTGGTCCTTGTAATACATGTGACAACAAATCTTATTCCCTGCTCATGTGAAAGATACATAATTCCTAGTTGTCAGTTTGTCCAATGCACTCCATTTACATATAACAAAAATTTTGAGGCTAATATTAAACAAATACTGGATGATCAGGAGCTGGATATGGCAGAATACCTATTCGAGAAAAAATATTGGGCGAGGCGGCAGCCGAGCCCAATATTTTTTCGAGGATAGGTATTCTGGACATATCCAGCTCCTGATCATCCAGTATTTGTTTTATTATGCACCTCCCAATCAAAGTTAAGTGGATGGAGTACAGGCTTAAACTGTCGTTTAGTTGACATTATTTTGACATTTATTTATTTTTTCTTTCAAAACTCAGACGACTTCCGGCCAGTTTATTCGCTACACTGGATGAAAATATTTGCCCCGGGAATTTAATTTTTATTCATTCGAGACGTTCTTGCAGAATTATATGTAACTTTTGAATGATAAGGGTAATTCTGATGCATTTTTCTTCTATTTTCCGCCAGTTTCAGATGTAAGCTTTAAGTAGTACTCCAGTTATTAAGAAATAAAACTCTGAAGTGGGAATGTTGCAAAAACATTGAAAAAAATATCCGACCCTTTTTCTCGAAAGGGTCAGATATTAAAAAAATATCCGGCAGTTTTCAGAAAAGAGCAGAGTATTGCCAAATTACAAGCAACTAAGAACCAATCAGATTTGAGTGTTTTAATGAGGTGCATAATAAATGATAATATCCATAATGATAAGGCACGGTAGTACAATTTGCGATTGGCAAGCTCTTTTGTACAAAAAATCATAATTGAAAAATAAATATTGATAATTAGCAGATAAAAAATGAGCTAAAAAACAAAAAAGCTGTTGTACCCTGTATTTACACTATACCGCTATACTAGGTCGTGCTGGTCGTGTTTCTGATGGACGTGTCTATAGAATGGTCACCAGGGAGTTCTGGAATGAAGGAATACCTGACTATGGCAAACCAGAAATGGAGGTGAGAAACTACATGAAAATGTCCATGAATTATGATATAGATTGGTGATTATTTTTTTCCAGATTGGTGGCTCATATTAAAAATGCTATTATAATTGAGATTTGTTTTGAAAATACTTTGAAATATGATGAAATTTAAAATCACTTATGGATTTATTTTTAAGAAGATCACAAAAATAGTATTGCATTTCAGATTGTACCTAAAATAATCTCCCCAAAAGGGTGCTAATTAAGAAGTACCTTCATTATATTAATTTCAGAGGTGTCCCCTAGAGGCCCTGATCCTTAAGGTTAAAGTGCTTGACTTAGGCTCCCCTGCATACATACTAGGCCTGGCACTCAGTCCACCTAGGCTTGATGATATTGAGAAAACAATACTCCTACTGAGAGAGGTGAGTGTGTGTCTAGTGTGTATTTCTGAGCAGCATCATATTGTTAATTGCATTGTATTTAGTTATGTGTTCAAGAAAAACAAAATTCAAAAATGTTCTTTGTTTTCTTAAAATATGTTTAGAAATTGGAGCCTTCTTCTCATTTCAAGAGCATTCTTTGTCTTGTCTCCTGAAGTTTGATGTAAATATAGTTTGATAGTAAATATATAAGCACGAGCCCCATAAGGTTAAAGATAGAAATAATAGTTCAAAGTAAATCTGATCATAGGGAAACAAACCGCAGCCTCTCAAATATTGATTTAACATGGAAACAATGTCCAAGATCCCCTCCATCATACTGATTCTGTTGTAGATAAGCATTAGTATTGGTCTCCATGTGATTGTATCTAGGTAGGCGCTCTGGCCCCACCAGAGGAAGGCAAGGATGTTGATTGTACAGATGGCGAACTGACTTTTATTGGACGTGTTCTACAGGCCCTACCTTTGGACATCAGGCTAGGAAAGCTCATAGTATTGGGCCATGTGTTTGGACTGCTTGAAGAGTGCCTTATCATAGGTATTCTGTGTGACAAATATAATCATATTGAACAGCAGATTCAGTTTGTTTATTAATATTAATAGATACCATCTACATTCTTATTTTCACGTAAAAGAGAACATATTTTCCTGTAAATGTGGCTTTACGAAGGCGAAGGTCTGTCAAGCTTACAGAATTGCATCTATGTTTACAAGTTTTAAAGAAACTATCTGATACAGTATTTGTCCAATTTTTGAAACCACAACTTTTAAAGGTATGAAGATTTATCCTACTATTAACAATAACATTTAATGATTATAATTTTCTATATATTTCTAGCTGCCTGTATGTCTATCAAGAGCATTTTCCGCAAACCCTTCAGGCAACCATTGGACGCTTTCAGGTAATAAGTTTGCATCAATTCAGCTAAATTCTTTAGAATAACCAAATCAAACAAAATGTACACATTCATATGACTTGATGGTTCAGTGCTACTATAGTATCCATTTTATGTTTGAACAAGTATAAGAATACATGTATGTTCAAATATTAAGGTCTATCTATTTGATTTTTAGCAATGTTTTATTTTTACAATTGATTGATGTAGTAGCTGTCATTGAGCATACTTTGAGATGATCCCTTCTTGTGGCTCCATAGTTGCCATTAGCAACCCCAATTGTTGTTGTTCTTGTGCCCACTTACGTCGGAGCATTTTGAATTCATATGTTGGTTTTTCTGGTTTGCCTGAATTGGTACACAAAGTTGCTTCATGTAACTCTTTACTTGTCTTAAGATCTATTTTCACATTGTTGGGGTCTTGCTCTGGAAATGATGAGCTAAAATTAGAACACTGTTCTCAAATACTTTGGTAATAAAGCAGCAGCATATTCCTAAATTGATGAAATTCTTTTTTTTATATTTTTTATGTTTTCATAAATCTTGTTTTAAACAAGGTATGCTTTTAAAATCTTCAGCTTTTCAAAGATGGTGTATAATAAACGAGACAAATGTCAACTCTCTAAGTGTATATACCTTTTGGTTTTCTTGTTGGTACAAAAGCTATGGCCATGTACTTCAGTATCTGTACCACTGCATTCAGTTCTATGGGATTCATCATGTTGAACATCCTTGTTGTTGCTTATCACAACCAACAAAATACTGTTGATAAATGTCCTAGCAACATTGTGACATCAGAAATCCGTCACCATGTCAATTATGTAATTATGTAACTATGACATCATGATTCTAGTTGAATTTTGACTGATGTCACAATCAGAATATTAATTGCAAAGGCAATGGGCATCAGGTATTTTTTATCATCTGAAGTAGTTAATCACCAGGAGGGACATGATATGGTGGATATCACCATGACGATAATATCCTGATATCCATCCTGATCCCAAATACATGATTTATCACTTGCTATCATATACCTGATATTGCTATGACCATGGTATAAAATTAGATATGCCTTAAATATGTCCCCACCAAGAAGTGGCAGCAATCTCCAAGTTCATTTTTTTGACTAGCCTCAGCAGTTGGCCAGTTTTAAGGAAATGTATACAAGTTACTGTATTGATATTTATCTTAATAAGCCTAAAATTAGAAAAGAAGACATGAATTCTTATTTCCATAGAAAACTTGTATATTGTATGTTCTGGAAGGTAAACCTCATGTTGACTCACAACCCTAATTTTGTGTTTTAGGAGCAAACTTGAGTGGTCTCAGACACATATGAGTGATCCCATAGCAGCCTTCAATGCATTCAGGGTAAGAAGTAAACTGCACAAATAAGTCAATTATGGCTTTTTGTTTTTGAATCAATATTTTTTTCAATTTAAAACACCTAAAGAAATACACCAGCCAAGACACCCAGGGCACATTCACTTATTTTTATGCATTTCGTTACTTTAATTGATCTGTTGTTTACTTGGTAGCTTTGGTCTGACTACAAACGCGATGGCTGTTTCCCCAACAATCAAAATCAGAGGACCTGGGCCAACAATACCTTCATACAGATCAGACATCTCAGAGAGGTAAACACCACATAGGCTTATTATAGAATATTAGAGTTACACGCACATGTATATGAGCAGTGTTCATGAAGAAAAACACTTTAATATTATTTTATGATGAAATCCACTCATTATACTGGTCTGGTTTGAAGATTCATATCTTGAGATTCCCTTTACTAAATTAAAATCCCATAATCATTGGAAATTTTATTCAAATTGAACCTTGTTTACTACCATTATTAATATATGAAACATGGTGATTTATGAAAACACTTATTCCATCATTTCAGGCTGAGGAGTTGAAGAATGAACTTGAGAACAGACTGAAGAAGTTCAACATTTGTCTTCCTCACTTTGGTCCCAACAGGAGAGAGCAACCACTTAGGAATGAACAGATGCACAGGTTACTAAAGGTATAAGCCTTGTTTTAGGTAAAAGCTATGTTTTAGCATGGGTCTCTTGAAAGCCCATGGTTTTAGGTATAAACCCTGTTTAAGGTATAAGCCTTGTTTTAGGTATAAGCCTTGTTATTATAGGTATAAACCCTATTTTGGTATAAACCATGTTTGGTGTTATGTAGGATATACATGTAATAATACATTTGCTTATTTCTCTCTTGTCAAGCTGTCTGATAAAGCAATCTACATTCCCACATCTAAGTCTTGGTAAGTGTAAGGCCATGGAATAAAATTGTGTTTTGAAAGAAACATGAGTTGCATCCAGGAAACAGTGTATATTTTTGCATCCAATATTTTCATGAGGTTTATGAAATTAAACTTGATTGCAGATGGTACTTTGTGGGGCATTCTACCCAAACTATTTCACTCGAGGTGAGATGGATGAAGGCGAAACTGCCAGGACACTTAGCAACCATGACCCATTCAGAACTGTCTTGGTAGGTTCTCCATACATTAATTATCGGTACAGTTATAATAGTGAAATGTAACTATTTTCTGAGTTAAAATTTCACATTTATTGGAAGCCTTGATCTTGTTATGTACACTGTGTTCACTATGTGAAATGAGACTGCTCCAGGCCTTTTTCAAATGAAATAAAACATTGAACACAATGTATTTCTTTTTAAGATTATGCGTAGCTATAAGTTTTTATACATGCCTCGGTTTATCACACCTTTTCAAAGTGCTATACAGTAGTGTTGTTGTCTTGGGGTAATGGGCATCTGGACATATCTGTGGGTGGGCATAAATCTTGTCAAGAAAACCACTTATCTGTTCAATCTGTAAATTTCATTGCAGCCATTTTGAATTTTTGCTCTATTTATCACTGTATCTTGTATCCAGGTAAAAGGACTTCCAGCCAATCAGGGAGGTCTATACAAGTCTCAGGTAGAACAACACTTCAAGCCATTAGTACGTGATGGCACCAGGATGAACATCTTCTTTGAGGAGACGAAGGCTTTTATAGAGTTTGAGCGTCCCAGGAAGACTGCCCAAGTTGGACAGCAGTTGAAGAATCTTATACAAGTGGTACTTGCTGTTAAGATGAGGTAAGCTACACCAGAATACAGAACATACATTTTGTATCATAACCTTTCTATTATTCTCTAGTTATTAGCTTTAATGCCACCCACAAAAAGTGTTATATGTTATGGCTAACCTTATATGTTCAAATTGTGCACTTTCATAACCATTTGCAATGAATAACCAGGTAGTGACATTTTGTCATTTTATACCTGTTCATGAAACACCTTGTATGTATGTTACATGTTTGTGTATTTCGTATTTATGTATTTCAGAGAATTGAGAATCCCCATGCAGATTCAAATGATGATACATGTTTATGTATTCCAGAGAATTGAGAATCCCCATGCAGATTCAAATGATGATACATGTTTATGTATTTATGTATTCCAGAGAATTGAGAATACCCATGCAGATTCAAATGATGATACTAGTACATGTTTATGTATTTGTGTATTCCAGAGAATTGAGAATCCCCATGCAGATTCAAATGATGATATTAGTACATGTTTATGTATTTGTGTATTCCAGAGAATTGAGAATCCCCATGCAGATTCAAATGATGATACTAGTACATGTTTATGTATTTGTGTATTCCAGAGAATTGAGAATTCCCATGCAGATTCAGCTGATGGATGTTGAAGATGCCAGAGAGAAGATGTCTCAGCTCAGTGTACTTCAGGACTCTTCTAGGATCAAAGCAAGGCTCAGGACTAACAGGTACACTATTAGACATTACATGAGAGAGGTTAAGCTATATGTTTTAAGGGAGCTTGTACATGAATTGCTCTTGTGCATTGTATTTATTCCCCTGAGCATTAAAGAAAATAGTTGTGTTAAGGTCCCTGGGAAAACAATTTGACAGGGGACAGTAATCCATTGGGGTCATAATATTACAAGTTCTCTAAAAAATGTAGATTTATCTCCCAAATATGAACTAAAAGGGGATGAATAAAACC
Organism: Owenia fusiformis; assembly: GCA_903813345.2. Classification (NCBI taxonomy): domain Eukaryota; kingdom Metazoa; phylum Annelida; class Polychaeta; order Sabellida; family Oweniidae; genus Owenia; species Owenia fusiformis. The sequence continues at coordinate 17,255 of CAIIXF020000198.1, read as the reverse complement.
CAACCACCCAAGATAACATCTTATAACAGATAAGATAACAGATAACGGGGGATTCTGATAAGCCTAGGTAACATGGACTGGGCAGTGACTTTTGGGGAAAAGCCCATAGTCTGGGGGACTCATATTGTGGATTAAAATAGATAAATGAAACTATTTTTAGGATCAAGGCTGTCAGTGATAAGAAGAGGATGTCACTAGAAGGAGAAGATGGAGAGAGTTTGCCAAGACAGGAACAGCTTCCAAGTGGCAAGATCACCACCATTGAGATTTATATCACAGAGGTAAGCTTATCATATTAGTTTTTATTAAGAGCAAATCTCAAATACCAAACATGTGATACAGGCATATATGATGTTTGGTGGTTGGTGTTCGAGTTCAGCATCTGTAATAATTTGTGATCGGATCGGCTTCTGTAAAATTTTGCAATAATTTACAAGGTGATGTTTTGTCATGTTAATGACTTGTTTATTCAATACATTGGACAATCTATTTACATTTTCTGATGAAGTAAGTTTATGTATCTGAATATTAGAAAAGGTTCAATTAATATTTTTACTTGAGAAATCTCATGTTATATTTCTCTTAACTGTAGGTGTTGGAGTGTGGACATTTCTGGGGCCACTATGCTGACCCAGAGACATTTGCCAAACTACGGGATCTGCTAAAAGATATCAACATGTACAATGGAGCAAATCTCAAGGTATGCTGTTATACAGGCCTGTAGCTAGGGGGATGGGGGGTTAGAGCGAGTTTTAATGCGTCAGTTAATATTAATCAATATCGTAATAGATCATTGGAACGAAACCCATTTTTCTTCACTATCATTGGATAACATCTGTTTATCTCAAATTATATGTTTAATATATCTACTGTACTTCTACAGAGCAGTCTATTGCGATGAGAGGCACAAATATATTACACCTCATATTGCTTTAATGTATAAGACCAAATAAGTCCTCCAAAAGGTGTCAGGCGTAAGAGTCATAATGATATAACATTATAAGGACCATAGATATATAGACCATCCCTCCCCACCTGTACAGTGAATTAACCTGTGTATAAATAACTGAAGATTATATTTACTATTGTTTATAGGTGTTAACTGGTGCAGAACTGGAGTATGGAGGCTACTGCCTGGCACCCTATGATGGAGACTACTACAGGGCTAGGATAGAAAGGATTGATATGAACTATCATATATAATGATATTTACTATTGTTTATAGGTGTTAACTGGTCCAGGGCTGGAGTATGGAGGCTACTGCCTGGCACCCTATGATGGGGACTACTACAGGGCTAGGATAGAAAGGATTGATATGTCAACCAACACTGTAGAGGTAAGCATGGCCTCACATTTTCAACCTTAACCTACTTCATATAGTCTTAATTTTTTTAATAATAATAATATATTTCATTTTTTCGTAAATTTTTACAATAATATACAGTTTTTGTGGAAAATAATGAAAATGCAATGACACTTAAAATAAGTGTATTAAAGTACACAATAATTGTTACACTGATTATAAAATCAAGAATTTGAATTGGAAAAAATGGAGATAAAGGACTATATACATGTAGACTGTGGTAAGCAACTAAGCACACCATGAAATCGTATGGTATTGGTTATCACATTCATTACAATGCATGTGCTGTTGTATTTGGTAAAATTACACACTATTAATAATGTATGTATATGAACATCTAAATATTCCATATGATAACAAGACTTGTGCGAACTCTGTCTGTGCATCATGCTGATTTTATATTGAAAATATCCACTCCACTCGATTGTAAATAACAATTCCAGTCATTTCTTAATACAGGTATTTTTCCTTGACTATGGTAACACAGCCACAGTGGAGATACCCCAGCTATGTGTCATGGAACCCCAACACTTAAGGCTACCATTCCAGGTAAATATATATCACAATTTAATATACAATGATTAGGCCTTTTTAAAGGGGCTCAGTGGATACTTTTCATTGTTTTTAGTAAGATGGACACACTTAGTTTTTCTAAATTTAATGGTTTGTTTCATAATCAGTCACATTGTATTAGAAGATACAATATCTTGTCCGAAATTTAGAAATCTGCATTCTTTCAAATTTGACCATTCACTCAGATATTCTGTCTATTGATTTAAAATTGTATTAAAAAACATTAAACCATGGGCATTCAATATTGAAAGCCCATGATTAAACCTATGAAGTGCACATACTTTAAAACTTCTCATACTCTCATTTTTCATGCTTTCACTTTTTACCAAAAGGAAGGGTTGTGTATCGCAGTCTATCAACATTTTGAATTACAGGGTTATAGAACTTTTAAATTGTCCACCTGCACTGTCCAATATTGAAGTCAAGTAATGTCACACATTGACATTTCAGCCCTAATATATTAGGGATACTTCAGTTCTAGGCGTAACCTCTTATACCTTTGTATATCGGATTATGTAGACATTTCCAGTGCCATTACCAACTAACAAATGTCCTTGATTGTTGATAGCCACAGCTCTTGGGTTGACCAAACCAGCAGAAGCTGTGAGGAGATATTTGATGAATTTCCCCTTTGCGTCAAGCAAGTGAACCCTATGATTGTCCCAGTCAGCAACAATGACATTGTCGGCACTGTTTATACATAAAGCAGTAGGCTGACTTAGCTGGTTTTGTCCACACCCATGTGTGCCATACCGAAACAACTCCTTACAGTCTCTGTCCATAGCTATGATACAGTGGAGATTAAGATCAGATACAAACACCATATCTTTGCTGTTAACTGCAACCCAATGAGGGCCTTGGAACATGCCTACTTTGGATTGAGTCAGGATCTCTCCAGTTTTCACATCAATGTGGGAAACTGTCATTGTACCAATGTCACAAACGATCAGCTCATTTTTAGAGTTCACGGCTAATCCTCGAAGCTGTTGTAGTCCTTTCACTTTTAAATCTTGAATCTTTGTGCCATCATGATTGTAAATATGGACCTTATCAGTTCCACTGGTGAATAATAAAGTATCACCACTTGATGCCACATTTGTGAATTTTCCATTTATGACAGTAATTGGCGTAAGATTCCTGTCATAGATCCTAGAGGAGTTTTGATAGTTACATGCAACAATTTGAGTATTTGCTGTAATATCAAGGTCCATCATTACATTCATATTGGCAAGCATCCTTTTGTTAAGCAATACTGGTTCAGTCAGTTCAAGAGGAACTGGTCTCTTTGTAGGGATGTCCTGTATTTTGACTTCACCTAGTGTTATCTTTTTGTCAAGAACCTCACCTCTTTTCAATGAGAATTTGATTCTCGAGTTGAATTCACATGTAGGATTTCTTTCCCATTCTTCAGACCTCTCCATAATCTCTTTTGTCATGTTAGCTAACTCTGCATTGTGACCATGTTGTTTCACAACATTGAACTGATGAAGCATGGTGTCTACCATGGCCCTCTGGAGCTGGACATTGCCAAGATGAGCCTCGATCTGTTTAGCACATACATCCTTTCTCTCGGTCACCTTATCAATATTTGCTTTGTACTTTTCACGTATTGCTCGGATTGCTATGTTCATTTCATTGGTCAGTTCATTTGTGATGTCACTGACTTCTTTCTCCATTGTTTCCTTGTACACGATTGTGTCTTTGGTTACAGTGTCAAACGATCCCAATAGTTTCTCTCCACTTTTAACAAGCCTGTCGATATGTTTGATGTTGTTTCGTGCGGCCTGATGTATATCCATACATTCATGACCTGAGTGGGTAATGACGTAACAAGTTGGACATACAGCACATTGATCCACCTTGCAGTAGATCTCCACAGGGTTGTTTTTGTGTGTTTTACAGTATAAAGTTCGCTCTTTAATCACCTCAAGGGCACTTTGTATATCATCTGTCTTATCACCTCCCAAACAGAGCAATGTGTGTCCTTGAAAGAATTTGCTGTGAAAATGTTCGCAGTTTTCACACATATTCTTATCACATTGTAGACATTTAGATTGTGCATTAACATCATGTATATTACTGTCCTTACATACGCTACATTGAGGTTGTGTTCCAACATCCATTGATTGAAATATATCAACGAGAGTATTCATAGTGTAGCTGGATTTGAATGCACGTAGACCACCATCTGGTAGGATATGAACCTTACGACATTCTGGGCATTCTACACTCCATTCCTCTTCTTTCCTCAGTACCAGTTTGTCCAAGCACTTTAAGCAATATGTGTGCATACAGGGAAGTGTCTTCGGGTCATCCAGAATCCCAAAGCAGACCTTACATTTAAGAGTTTCTTTAACATGTTCTTCCATTGAAGTCGCCATTTTTAGCTATATCATGTGATGTTTGAATGTTTTAGTCAAGTGTTTGTAGATTGTGTTATCTTAACTATTTTAGACACAAAAAATCAATTATTAACTGTTTTGTTCAGTAGTTTAAATAGCCTGTGTATGTGTATTCAGATAGCTGAAATAACAAGTGCAGAGTGACCTCAAATGATATGGTGATATTGTTTACAGTTCCCTTACAGATTTGAATTTTGAAAATGTTTTCAATTTTTTGAAAATATTTAGTTTGAAGCCGGGAACCCATTCCAAACACTTGTTTGTTCCTTTATGTAATGTACTTTGTGATTGATACCCTACCATTTGGGAATACTAGTACACAAACAAACAGACCAACAAATGAATAAATAAACAAACAAACAAATAAATAAATGAAATTGTAACTTCAGTCCTTAGAGTTCTACCTGAGTCACATCAGAGCATCCACAATGAAGTGTCCCGATGGACGGTGGACTAGGGAGGCCAATGAGTTCTTTATGTCTCATGTTGCAGACCAGAAGATATATGCAAGGGTAAGTGATGTACTTTATGGGAGATCTGACAAAATAACATATGATGTTAAAGAGGTTCAGAAATATATCTGGTTGATTACAAGAATGGACGTAATTTTATTGGATAGTTTTACTCAATAAGAATCATCTAATTTATTGGCAATTTTTATGATATCATCACCACAAGTAGTGGGTGACATATGATTGTTATAGTCTCCATTTTTTGTGTCGGCAATTGGTGTTTGGTGTTCAGCATTCGGCATCTGTAACAAATGGCAGGTCAGGTGACATTTTGCATGTTAATGCCTTGTTATTTTTTCTCAAAATCATACAATTGCAAGGTAAACCATTAAATGGAAACTTCATTCCCCTCTTGGATACTTCTTGGTAGATAAAAGATAGGATTATCATTGGAACATCCTGTATCAAATATAAGTTAACCTCTTAAATTCCCGGCTCTAAAATTGGCATGAAACCAGAGAATTATTCATTTTTTGCCACCTTTTGACATTTTATTACATACCTATACAACTTTAGATGCTCAGCTTAGTAAAATTGGACGGCAGAGATCATTTCTACACGTTTTAAAACAATTTTTGTGTAAATTGGATGAAAATTGTTCAAATGAGAGCAATTTTTGTGAAAAATTTTGTGACGGATTTTCTCGTCCCTCTGGGCACCGGTCTTATTTCATTTGTGACGGATATATCCGTCACTCTGGGTATTCAAGAGGTTAAACCTTATGGTGATATTATGAAATTGTTGTTCATGTTTTAGATCTACTCCATAGTGAAGGGTGTTTTGAGAGTTGAGTTGATCAAGAAGATGGCAGATGGTAGGACAGAAGTGAACATCAATGAGCTGCTAAAGACACAGAGATACGCTGACAATGCTGATGAACCATATGCATCCGAGGTAACATACTGTAACCTTACAAGGCCATATTCAGATTGAAGATCCGAATTCATGTTATTAAAGAGAGTGTCAGAGATAGCTACTAGTGCAGTGACTCTTTGAAAACTGTCATATTCTAAACCTCATAATTGGATGTAATAGTGAGCTTCAGGAATTGCTTCTCATCCATCATTTGCCCATCTTTTTGTCTGTCAAAGATTTCTGGATTCAACATTAAAGCATGGCCAAGATAGAAAAGCTCTTGAATTGATCCTTATACTGTTTGTTGTAGCAAAGTAACAAGAAGCGAGACATGGAGGCCATGGCAGAAGAGGAGGTCCTGGAGGATGAAGAAGACTGGCTAGAACTCTCCATGGACGGACTACAGAAGGGGGGCAGGTCACGTCGTGGTGAGAGGGTCAGATTGACAGGTCCCTGGGCTGGATATGAGATGCAATTTTATAGCATGACGCAGATAGGCAGGTTGAGGTATGATATGAATAGAAACAGTTGTAGTCATTAAGATAGACAAAATCTTGAAAATACTTCAACATAATCAGTAATTCCTTGTTAAGTCTATAGATCCCTACATGGAATCCGTACACCCCTTGGGGTGTCCTTTTCATATCACTTGTAAATTAATATTGTATGAAACCGAGAATTGAATAATAAATTGAATTGAATAAAATTGAATTGAATGAGCCAAAAAAAATTTACTTCTCTTTGCACTCTCTGTAGAGAGATCATAAGGGTTTGAAGTAAGACTAGCAAAATGAACATTCATATTTATTAATCCTAACCCTTGTACATATACTTGTAGAGCTGCCAGGATAGAACGAGATAGTGTGAACTCTGTGGCTTTAGATGAGGAGCCCCAGGACAAGCACCCAAGGATGATGGTGGCAGGGATGGTGGGATTGAACCCTTCTGGAAGCACAATGCAGGCCAGGGATACCACGATCATGCCTAATATACATGGCCTCACTGCTTTAGCTGCACTTCTCTTTACACCCATGGCAGAACTTAGGTATGTAATATGTGGGGAATACATTCCCTCTGAATGAATGACTACATATCTAATATGTAGATATGTAGGGATCATGTCTACAAACTTGTATAAATTATCATATCTCTCTGTTTTGAAGAAGAAACCTGAAGATCAGTTCTGGGTGTCTATGTGTGGAATTAAAATATTTCAAGCATATTAAAATATTCAAGCATATTCATCCTGTATTTTATATGTTATGTAACAATCATATATTAAATAATATGTAAATCTAGTGGGTGATTATTATATTATTATATGCATTTGATCTGTAGTTTTTACATGTGTGAATAATACAAAAATAGATGCATTGTATCAGATTCAGTCTAAATTTGTAATATCAAGTAAAGTACATAAGAATGTCATTGCTGTCAACATATTGTTCTGTTGCTTTCAGGACTGATCCTAAGATGAGACGTTACACAGGAGCTCTATGTGGCCTGGGTTATGACTTCACCCATAATGGTCCTGCTCTACCAGACCATGACATGGAAGTTGTCTTTGATGTTGTTATAGACAGACAGGATATAGCAATGGTGAGTTTCGGGTTATGTTGTCGTAGACCTAATATGCAGTCAGTGTAATCTACCTGAATAGCTCAGCAGGATAGACTTTTATGTCACCACCAGAACTGGTGACCTATTGTTATTGTCTCCAACTTTTTTGTGGACACTGTTCATGTTTGGTGTTTGGCTGCCAATGTCTGTAACAAATGGTAGGGTGTGACACTTTGCATGTTAATACATGTACTTGTTACTTTGGTGGCTTTGGTGTGGGCCAGTGCCAAGCTCCTACTAATATACTTCCCATACACTTGGCTGATTATTTCATTATTTAGAATAAATGCTTAGAGTAATGTATACTTCTATCAATATTGGTGCAAAGTAAAAAGCAAAAGTCTCCTTCAAGGAGGTCTATTATGGGTATGTCTCTGCTATAAATCTGTATCATAAAGGGACTATACTTGAAAGGTGAGGTTTTAATGCTTGAAACTATCACCATGATAATATACAGCCTCTGCAATCTTTTAACAGGTACATTTAGGTATTTTGATAATTGAAAGTTTAATCTTCACTTCCTGTATATTCATAGATCAATGGTGTTCGTATGGCCATCAACATGGGTCTCCGCAGTGACCCTGCCACAGGGAAGCAGGTGATGTGGGACAGGGGAGCTATTGGCAAACTGCAATACAATGCCAGGAAGAAACTGGAAGAACTACTTGATAGACCTCGTATTGATAAGGAATGGGAGCATTTTGCCAGACCTTGCCAGTGGAACCAGGTAGGGTGATGGGTGATAGAGCTTTACATTGGATGATTTAATTAGATTTATTGTCATAGAGACATTGTTTGGTAAACATCTGTTCTGAACTTTTCAATTGACTTGTAATTTCTTTAATTTAATTTACTATCTTCTTATTGTATCAGAAGTAAAATATTCACATGTCCCATTGAATGTTTTAAATGCTTGTAGGTTAATCCTGACAACTACCTGCCTCATGGCCTAGAGGGCACTGAAGCTGACTGTGCTTACTTACTGGCCCTACATAGGGCAGTGGCACTCAACGAGGAACCCCCTCCTGTCAGGCCCCAGATAGAGCCGTATCCAAATAGACCAACTTCCATGTTTGGACCTCATGGGATGGGTCAACATAGAATGAGTCAACAAACAATGGGTCAACATGGTCAACACACAATGGGTTTTCAGGGTATTGGTCACCAAAGGCCAGATCACCACACACCAGGCATTCTATCAGCGGGTGTTCCAGATCACCTCAAGTCAGCAAGGGTGTATGGGTGAGTAAATATCAACATCTTAACTAAGTACTAGTTTCTCGTGAAGAAATTATGATGACTGGCCGTACAAATATAACAAATGGAAAGAATGAATAAGAGAAAGTAATGGGTTACTCAACTTACTGTGAGCATAGCAAATGCCATCCTCCTAAGCAGGTGTACAGAATCCGTACCTCCTTGTTCCCCCTGCTATAACCAATTTGGAAGCGCCGATTTAACTGAATCATGTGATCTAATTATGCGCAATGACTTATACATGATTTCTGTCGCAGTGTTGTGACAGCCAATCAGATTGCGAGTTCTTAATCAGGGAAATGGTAACTGCTTATCGAAGGGGGTAAAAAGAAAGAATATATTCTGGATTTTGAAGCCCTGTGATCGGAGGATGAGCAAATGCACTTATGTACTTATTTTGAGGAACAAGTTATGAATTCACTGTCTGTGAAAATACACTTGATTGATGGTTTTGTTGCAGCGATTCAATAATCAGCACAACCTGTGCCCAGTCTATACCCTTCTTTTTTGCATGCTCTGTATATTTATACTTTATTGCCCCAATGGATGAAGTTTCGGGCTAAGGTTGCATTTAAAAATCCCATTCAGGACCATTATAATGTTTCATCTCATAATTCGTTCACAGCTCTAGCTCAGCGAAAGAGTTCCTATTGATCATTGGAGTCTTGTCTATCTAGCCATGAAAATGTAATGATACGGTGACTACACTGTTTTTGAGATAAATGAACCTGGAGAGAGCTACCACCGCAAAGCTACCTGTTTCAGAGAATTATTCTGCTCTACAAAATCACTCTGCGATCTCTAGAAATTCTGTTCCTAACCAAATTTGGAAATTTGGAAATGTTTCCTAATAGATTAATACTTATCCTATCAGGAATTAACCTTGATTCATTGATCAAACACAAGATGGCACTGCGACGAAAAAGCTTCTTTATACAGAAAACCAAATATTAACCAACAGTAATCTTTAGTATCCCTTCTCAGAACTATATTCTTCATGGGTATAGCGAAGCCCTCTGTCAGTCTGTCTGTGTCCACTTGAAGCATAACTCAAATACTAGGACCTATTTTTATTATATTTGTTGGAAAGATGTATAATACTAAGTACTTGTACTCAAAAGATTTTTTTTAACCTCCAGTTATGGGCAGCTAGGAGGTGGACATCCCCCAGAGGAATATCCCAGATCTCACCCCCCAATGAAGCCTGTACCCAGGGGTCCCCAGCCAAAGTACTTAGATCTGACAGAGCACCTAAGCTGGTTGCACCAGAAATCAATTGGGTAAGTTGTTACAAAAAGGATCATATTCCCATTAATATGCAAATCCTTTTTTATTATTATCTTATGTCACCACCACAATTGACATTTTGCATGTTAACGTTGCTTACTCTACATTTTATATTTTGTTATTAACTTTTTGGATTATCATGCCACAAAAGTATGTACATCACATTGCCACATATAAGCAGGGCTAAGACTTATTGAAATATTTCCATTTAAATTATCACATAATATATATCAATTTTGCAGGCCAAGGGTTGTGGAGTCGATAATGTGTGATTTCTGTGCCCATCGTCTTGGTAGCACACTAGAACTTCTGGTGCATATGAAGACACCCAAACACAAGAAGAATGTAGAGATAATGCTCCAGCATTAGAGTGCAATACAGTATTCAGAAACTATAGAGACAAACAGCATTCAACGGTCGAGGAGAAAGGAGATAAGCACTTAAATCCTGGAGAAACAAATGGCAGGATACAGGCACAGCGGTCATAGTTGAACTACAGTAATTGCCACACAAAATGCATGCTGAAATAGCTGGCCCAGAGTGTAACTAACTTGCTCTGGGCCTCCAGTCTGGTGCTTATGTTATACCCTTACATGGGGAAAACCGATATGCAAAATGTAGAAGACATGTACATTGTCTAAGACATTAAAACGTGGAATTCCAACATGTCAGAAGAAGAAAGTAGTGTGTATGTGTACACAGATATGACTGTATGAACAGATCAGGGATTATGACAGTTATATACACGATGCAGCATGGCTGTAATTTTGTTGATATATCATGATGTCTCAAAGCCAAAGAGAAATCATGAACTTTTTGTTCTTTGGAACTTGGCTTTGTTTGCAATCTTAAGATTCTTTCTTATAGCATTTCCAATGCATTAGTAAAGACCCATCTGAGTTCTAATACATGTTGTTGGTTGAAATTATACATGTGTATTGTTGTGATTTCTAGTCTTTATTTTCTCAGGAATTAATCGAACAATTCAGTTGCGTTTAAAGCAATATGTGTCTAAGCCAAGTTGATATATCCTTTTATTTATAAAACATTTTGAATTTTTCAGAATAATTTTGTTACCATGACAACCACGATGTTGTAAACAGTTGTTACTGTGCTGTATGGATGTTTTAAGATGAACTCCTGGGTATGTCCATTTTGGACAGTTTAGTTTAAAGAACAAGTGCCACGATTCTTTGATTTCTTGCTTACATTGTAATATGATAATACTAAGGATCATTGCCCTTTGAAAATACCCAGCGTGTGATCACTGTGATGTGGTTAGTCGAATTTAGTTTCATAATCATAAAAGCTAGATCAGTTAAAACAGGATATAGTTTCTATTTTAAAGAGTCATAGAATATTAATAAGGCGCAAATTGTAGCTTACTTATCAATTCAATGAAGCCTTCATTAGCCAATCATGACTGTTAAGCAATTAATTCAACGTGCCATGTGGGTAAATGCATTACATTTACAGTAAAACATGCCAAGAAACAATGATGTCAATTTTTAAAAGGAATGGCTCAAATTTGAACATTCATTTGAAATGTTTGAATGTTCCTCCCATTTTGACTTTCAGATTTTATAAAGCTTCATGTAATACTAGATATAGTAGACAAAAGACCCCTCATACCCCTTACATACCAACAACTCCTTGATGTAAAAATTCTCAAGCTTACTCTATCCTCTGTAGTTTATAGTAGACAGGTTTTAGTGTTAATGTAGGCCTATATGACTTCATTTATATGTAAGTGTTAATATTATCATGTAACTTTAGCCAGTTGACCAGTTATTACCTGTAAATAAACTGTACAAGTGACAATAAAGCTAAGATATTTTTTTATTATTATTACAAATAATCAAACTTGTTTTGTTGAGTCGTAGGGTATCCGTGGTATGGTGTTTGTAATGTAAATAATTTTTCGAATTTAGGTATATAGACCGAAGAGAAGTGTTATATCGACGAATACATACCGCAGGGCTAGGCACAAATGTTTTCTGTATAAAGGGAGTGAGGGGTTCGAAAACTTTTGTGGTATGTATTGCGTGCCATGTAATGTATCTTTAACAGCTTCTATTCTCGCTTCACAGCTTGAGGCACGGTAACGTGAATTCCCCGGTGACCATCATACATTTCCACTTTACCCGTACCCTGAGCTGTAGAACATCTATTGGATCAATTTGGATTATGGCTTTTGCACAATTTGTAGCAACTATTTTTATCAGATTGCGGAGTTACATGACAAGCTTGATGTGGTATAACTTTCAATTCATTCAAAGACAACGATCGAAATCTGGAGTATTTATTTACCGTTGGTTACCTTCTGGTACTGACGACTTGTAGTTTTACTAACTTCAGAACTAATTCTGTATTAAGTGTTACAATTAGAGGTTATGTCACTATCGTGGCATATATGCCCGAGTTCTCAGTGATATATGGCCCGACCTTGGGAGGGACATTGATCTCTGAGAACCGAGGGCATATGTGCCACGATAGTGCTGTAGTGACATAAACGATTTATAACATACCTATGATGATGTAGACTGGTCAGAGAGTACCGTTTTCTTATAGAATTGACAAACAAATGGTTTGAAAATGATTGAAATGAGTTTAGAAAAATTGCTCGCGCAATTTTATCTTCGATTGATTGGTTATGACGTCAGCGCCTTGACCAATCAGAAAGTTAGCGGGCGCGGGCTTTTCAAAACTTATATTGGCCCGCTGTCTTGTGTACACTTTGCACTATACATCATCATAAGTATGTTATAATACAAGTATATTGATATCAGTCATCTGGCGTCATCAAGGAGTTTCTAAAGATGTATCTATTTTATCACAAGTTTAAGAACAGAAGACAAAAGTATTTTTCTGCATTTGTTCTTGTTTTATTATCACAGCTTCCTCGCCTACACTTAAAATGCATTCAGACTAATTATGAAATCAGTTCGTTTAACTCATGCGATAAAATGTCCGTTTGGTGGCAAAACAAATACCAAACGACGTCTATACTGAGGAAAATTAAGGTTGAAAATAACGTTTATCTGCCTGCAGTCAGGGCAAAAGTTCATTGCAAAAAAGTTGAATAGTAAAATGATAAGCATTGTCTCTTCCCTCTTGTGAAACTCAGGCAATTGTCTTTATGGCGCGTCTAACTGCGTCGGCGGGCGGTACGCCTGCGGACACGACGTGAAGCCCTGGTAGGAGATGCTGCCCTCTGCACCTGGAAATAAAAAGCGCACACATTGTTGTATATCATCCACGTAAGAAGGTAGGCTTATCATTTGCAAGTGAATTTTACTTAAAACGAACACAAATTTTGCTCATCGGCGTGCCCGCCGCCGCCTTGTGTCATATTGATATCGCAAACAACAGTGTGGTCGTTGCGGTTATTAGCCTCTCTAAAATAAAATCATAGTTTTACACTGTAGGCTACTTACCCTCCTAACTGGGGATCTTGCACGACGTGCAGCTCGACGACGGGGTGATCTCGTGCGACGTGTCGGGCTCCTTGTGCGTCGTCGTGGGCTAGCCCTACGTGTACGTCTGGTGGTTGACCTTGAACGGCTTCGGCTTCGGCTACGGCTACGGCTACGTCCACGTCGTGCCTGAAAAGTACAGTAATGATATGGTCAATCTCAACCAATGCATCCCTTCTATATTGAGCTTATTGAAAATAATAGGCTAGGGCATCCATTAGCCTATCATAGCCGGCCCCAGGGGATATTTGCAAGAAAGCTAAAATCAGCAGCATTGGCAGACTAGTAAACCGGCCACATTGTGTAACCTTATAAAAAATAAAGCTAAAATAATCTAGAAGTATGATTTTAATTTAAAACGTACTTACTGGTGCCATTTTGAGTTTCAGGGAACTAGGCCTATGCTAAAATAAAAAAAACGTCCACACACTCCAACAAAAAGAACTGAAATAAAGAATGCTGCGTTTCAGGCAGTTCGTTTGATTTTCGTGCCCTTGACAACGGAGCGTGACAATGTCTAATAATTGCATTTCTATTGGTCACTTGTATTGAAGATGACGTCACACTCCACGAAATGTTTTTTAGAGAAAAAAATTTCTTCTAAGAAAACAAAATATTTGCATATTGTCACTATGACTATATTACGTCATTTACATTCTGATCTTAATCAAATGACGTCACGTTAAGTCACACATGGCTGACAGGCTGAATAATTTAAACTTTCAAATTTTGGACTATTGGAAAAAGAACTAAAGGCCTAGGGAGGCAAATACATAAGTTATATATAGAAAAAAGACGGATCATGCCAGCTGCAATATACGTAAAGGAGGGTGACGATGATGTCAATAACATTCAAATAGTTACCGGAGGCAATGAGCAACAGCAAATAGAAAAAGAGAAAGGTGTAGGCCTAGCTGCCAAATTTGCGGCCCAAGGTTCGGGTGATACAAACAAGGAAAGAAACAATGCACAGCAAGATCTTAGAAATACATGTAATACAACGAGTTCCCAACAAATATCAGGAGAGGCTATTGGTTCAACTTGTCAACTTGGCACTGAATCGCAAACCGATGCAAATGAGAGTAAAACATCGCGGTTCAATGATAGGCTTCAGTTTGAAGAATCTGCTATTTTAGACGAACTGAAGCGCGATGGATTGGTATCAAAAGTTAAAGTGAAGAACTCTAACACAACGAAAAGTTTGAAAATACTCGATCAGTTGAGAGCAATGGGAATAGTGCACGAAAGCAAAGGTATGTATGGTTATGGAGGCACCGGCTAAGCTTAGGTTTTTGGCTGGGAATGCTAAAGGTTTTTGGATAGTAAGCCTAGTTGTAGGCCTAGGCTAAAAGAAAATACAGTCTTTGAAAAACTATGGCCTTACCCTATAGTTTTGATGCCTGTTCATTTTGTAAATCATTCATAAATACTCGATTCACTTATCAATCACTCAACTTGCTTTTCCATCTAATTTGAACTATTTGTATCTGTTCCAATTTTAGGAGGTGTTGAATTCACAATAACAATCGCCAATGGCACCACAGAACAATGCACAAGAAAACCACCACTGAGACTCACAACAATAACCAAAGAAACTCCCAACATGTTGAAGAAACGATTGCACATGAAGCAAGAGAAGGCAGAGAAAACGAAACAAGAGCAAGTGTTAAAACGTCAGAAGAAAATATTTGAACGCCAACATCGTTTTGAAGAAGTAAAACAAAGACATATGATGCAAGAATTTCAATTTAATGACACTGTTATCCATAGCAAACAGGAGAAGGCCGACAGATTAAGACAAGAACAAGAGTTCAACCGAAAAAAGAAAATACTGGAACGCCAACAACGTTTTGAAGAAGTAAAATTCAGAAGAATGGAACGAGAATTTCAATCCAATGGCGACAAGAGTGAAGATGTTTCAAATAATGCCGTTAATAAAAATGGTGCAAAACCAAAAGAAATATCGAAATTCGTTCGGGATATTGGATCGAATCTTGAATTATTGTAGAATGTGAATCATTTTAATAATGGATATGTAATATTCACAACTGGGAAGTAATCCCATATTATTCAGCATCTGGTCGACTTTGGTATCACCTTGTTAAACATGTTAATCTTTTAAAATGGAAATTTATATGTATAATATGATAATGTTACAATATATTTACATGTTTTTGATAGTGAATTCACTTTGTTGTTTAGAAGTGTTGTTTACAAGTTGAACTTTTCCACACATTATCATTAACTCTGAATATGATTATCCCGGCGGCTCCTCCGTGTAAAGTGAAGTTCGTAGTCACTTTAGTGCAAGATGTTAATGTTCATAAAAGAGGGGCGCTATTAGCAACTTACATCATCAATTTACTGACAGACTGAAGAACACCTCAATCAAAGCTAATTATTTCCCGAAAATAGTTTGGAAATAGTTTTTGCCGAATAAGTGACTATATATGTGCATATAATAAGTGATGCGGGTACGCTTATGTAATTTTTCAACTTCGCTTCAATTTATTCACCTATTGCTGTATTTGAGCAATTGTTCATGCTGTTATATAAGATCAGGAAAGGTTTATTAAACCACATAAAAGTCTATCGATGGTGCAAGCATGGTGGTAGAGCCCATGGTGCAAGTAATAGGTTAATTTGATTTTTTTAAATGGCGGGAAATAAAACCTGACAACTTTTTTCCGAAAACTCATTTTTCGCAAATCTCTAAAATAACTTTTAAAATCTTTTAAAAAAGAAAAATAGTAAATTAATGATTATACATATTTTCCAACCTTACACGGGGCCTTTAAAATAACGTAAACCTATGAACGAGCGAACAATGATTAAGATGTGTTATATAACATGGCCTTACAGACTGAGTAGTGTTCCAACTAACGATTTCTCCAAACATCTTTAACCAGACAAGAAACTCCATCCTCCAAGATCGGTCCTTCACTGCTTTCATAGCAGATCATGTAATGCAATGAATTACTCTTGGGCTTAGGATGAGAAACTCAATATAAGTGCCACCGACAAACAAGACTCGTGATATTTGAAGTATGACCAAACAAAACAATGTATTTCGATATGCACGGCTCAGCTAGACCAGAAATTCAATATAAATAGGAAAACCAGACAAGACACTCGATATATGTGTTGCACAACTAGATCAGACACTCAAAATGAGAAACACAACTCATAGCCTAATCAGATCAGACACTGATGTGTGTATACTAGCACAATCACACAAGACACTCAATATGTGAAGCACATCCAGGAGTGTAAGACACATTCAAACCAGACATTTAATTTTGATAGCACAACCAAATCAGACAGATATGTGTAGCACAAGAGCAGATATGCAATATGTATAGCTCAACCACATCAGACACTAAATTTGTATAGCACAATTACACCAGAAGTTCAATATGTGAAGCACATCCCGGAGACACTCAATATGTTAAACACATCAAACCAGACATTCAATTTCGGTAGCACAACCAAATTAGAGTTATACTTGTAGCACTAGAGTAGATATGCAATATGTATAGCTCAACCACATCAGACACTAAATATGTGAAGCACAATTACACCAGACATTCAATATGTAAAGCACATCCAGGTGACATTCAATATGTTTAACACAATCAAATTAGACATTCAATATGTGTAGTACAACCATAGCAGATATACAATATAACAAAATACTGAAAATAACAGAAACCTTAAAAGTTGAGAATCCCCTCATATTGGTGACCATTTGGAGCATTTTCTGGTTAATGAAGCACAGAAGCGATTTATATAATAAACTCTTGTACTTTTAATCAATAGGGGCAAAATCTGAGATTCTATGGTATAACATGGAAAATAGAACCAATGATTTTTCTGATCAATATGAAGAAACGGACCTTGACGTTTTTGG
>CAIIXF020000197.1:0-25000 GCA_903813345.2 Owenia fusiformis | reverse complement strand
GCTACGAAGCAGAAAGTGAAAACATTAGCACGTGAGATCTATGATGATCACTTTAAGGTGGCTCAGGCTACACCCAGAGGTGTGGTGGCCAAACTTTGCAGTATTGTACATCTTCTGGATGTGGCATGTAAGAAACAATCAGATGGAACGGTGAGTCTTCTATGATACATGTATTATGTGTTTTTGCATATTCTGTAACAGTTCTATTTTTGCATATTTAAAAACTAAAAATTCCAAAAATATGAGCAAACATATTGCAGGAGTAAAAGTGAACACATGCATTTCTTACCTTCAATTAATAATGATTGCGTACCTGTACTTTGTTTCTACTTCGTATTAAATAGTCATTATGTGTTCCTAAGTGGTTCCATTTTGATTTTTTGCTAGGTGCTTGACTCTGAAGGAGATTGGAAACAAGATATGTCAACAGCATTTGGAGACCTGAAACAGCTCCTGGGAGATGATCATACTATATCAGCATTTGAACTTCACAGCAGTGGCCTGGTTCAGGCTGTCTATAACTGCCTTAACAATGTATGTACTCCAGATTCATTGCTAATTTATTGATATGAAAATTGATGTGCATGGTGATGTTGAAAGGGTATTTAAGGTACATTACTGACATATTATTGAATAGCCAGTTAATTCATCCGAGGGTAGGCATCCGAGATCTAATCGGTAGGTTGTGGGTTCAATTTCCACCGAGGTGGACTGACTTTTTCACATCAGCCCTTAGCATAGGAAATTATCCTATGTTTCAAAGAACTAATAGCCAGTTGGTTCAATTTAACTCAGTGAACTCATTTGACCAGCAGTTCAAGTATACTGGGTTCAAGTTCATAGGGGACTCTTTCACATCAGCTTAAAGTATTTAATGAATAGTTCAAATAAGTAAGTACTATGATAGGCAAACACTTATATTTTGAGTATAAATGGTTGAATGACCTTACATACGATCCATTTTCATTGATCCATCTATTGTATGTTTTGTAGAATCTCAACCAAAGCAGTCATGATATCAACAGTAGAAAACAGACCTTACGTAGGATCAATATATTCAAGAGTGCCTTCCGGGAATCCGAAGATGGGTATGACGTCCATATGTAATACTATGAACAAACACATTAAACCTGATATTTTTCAGCAAAGTGCTTGGTTCTTACTTAATGTTATTTACTAGAACTGGAACCAATGTGTAATATCACCTGAGCTGACTCTGTATATATCATGTATAAGCCACCTATAGTCTACTAGTTTACCGTGAAAAGATGTTGTAATTTCTTTTCAATTATCCTAATATATAATATGGCATCAGTACTGTTTGACTGTAACATTGAATCCAATATCAAGTCAATTTTCTGTCAAAGTCTATACATAGCTTTTCAATGTACAATACAATAGGTGACTATCACAGTCTTTACATAGCTTTTCAATGTACAATACAAGATGTGACGATCACAGTCTATACATAGCTTTTCAATGTACAATACAATATTTGAGATGTGCTCTAACCATATTTAAGGTGCATCTCACCAGCTGTAGCCCTTGTGCGTAAATTGGTAGCAGTATTGGAGTCCATAGAGAAGCTGCCCGTATACAATTATGACTCCCCAAGTGCTGGCTATGGCCTCCAGATCCTCACACGCAGACTCAGACTGAGGCTAGAACGTGCCCCGGGAGAGACTGGACTCATTGACCGTACTGGGCGCAACATGAAAGCTGAGCCATTAACCAGTGTGTCCCAGCTAGAGAAATATCTATTAAAAATGGTATGCAAAGTTTAGTTCATGTGATTAAACTGATATTGTGTACATCTTTAATCTTTATATCTTTTATCTTTTAATTTTTATAATTCAGTATTTGAAATTCTGAACACAGATTTCCAGAACTAAACATGATGTTTGTTGTCCTAAGGTTGCCAAGCAATGGTACGACTATGAAAGAAGTACATACAACTTTGTGAAGAAGTTGAAGGAACCCAATGCAACATTTACATTCACCCACCAGAGGGACTTTGATAACAATGGAATTATCTACTGGGCAGGCACAAATGGGAAGTAAGTAGCTCGTTTTACATTTTTTATTCATTTACATCATAAATGACTGACAGTTCAATATGAAATAAGTCTATATATATTGTATAAAGTATATAATATGTTCTTTGCTTTGTTCGATGCAACAGAACAATAATATCAAATTATAAGGAAGTGAGCTTGCCACTTTCGTTTATTGCAAAAAGTACAGCATGGTATTATGAACATGGAAAATACAAGTCACATAAGTACAAAACGAAGGTAACGATACTGAAGATGTAAACGTAGACCTATTGCATGATTTACTTAATAGCGTGAAAGAGGGCTGAATGAAAACGTTAAGACTTAACAAATGAATATGAATTAACATTTATCGAAATTGATTGATCCCAGCCTCAAATTATCAAAAACCTCAAATTAATGCGGAAAAGGTACGCGATCAATCAAAGACATGTAAATGTTCCAAATCTAAATTTATAATTAAAATGAACTGTCTCGTGTGTGGCAAAATTCAGAATGAAGTTACACGCCTTTCCAACATACCCTCATGCAAAACAACTCAACATCAACTCGAAAACATGTTCCATTAACACAACGCCTAAAGAAATCATTTATGAGCTTATGTCACTGCGCTCAAACGCACATAAATGTCAGATATTATATTGTTGTAATATATTCAAAATATACGATTGTGTTCAATAAATATACATATACTCGTACATTTATGTTTCTTATTGAATTGTGATGAAATCTTCAGTGAAGTTGTATATTTATGAAACATATTTGTCATATCCTCTCTACATTCTAATTTTCACTTGAAGAAGAGAAAATTTGGGGTTGAATTAACTTAACACTTGTGACTGAATTATCATAATAACTTGTTTTGTAATCATCTCCACTGTATGTTATAGGACTGTGTCAGAATGGGTGAATCCTGCCCAGTATGGACTCATTGTGGTCACCTCATCTGAAGGAAGAATCCTTCCATATGGAAAACTAGAGGACATTGTCAGTAGAGACGCATCAGCTTTGAATTGTCACACCAACGATGACAAGTAAGCAATAAATATACAATAGAGTTTGTTTAAATATTTTTGAAACCAGAAATTACAACTGTATTGCTAAATGGTTGCTACTTTTTAGTGTGGTGTTTTTAACAAATGTAACAAATGGCTAGTGGTGACATTTTGCATGTAAATGCCTTGTGTAATTATTGTTGTTGAAGATGAGATTCCCAATAACTGTACATGCTTTGGTTTTAGGAAAGCTTGGTTTGCTATAGACCTTGGTATGTGGGTATTGCCCACTTGCTATACACTACGTCATGCAAGAGGATACGGGAGATCAGCCCTGAGAAACTGGCACTTTCAGGTGTCTAAAGATGGCCATAACTGGACAACTCTCTATGCTCATCATGAAGACAGCTCCCTTAATGAACCAGGGTAAGTAGTCATAGTGGTATAGGTAGTCATAGTGGACCATGATTTAAGCAGTCGGACCATGATTAATGTATTTGTAGTGGACCATGGTATAGGTAGTCATAGTGGACCATGATTTAGGTAGTGGACCATGATATAGGTAGTGAGGACTTGAACAATATTTTGAATATAGAATAGGCCTTAAAAAATTGTATACCACTGCAATGTAACATGCTTAACTTTTAGAATTTACTCTCTCTGATTTCTAAATATAGGATCATAGTTCCTAGATATATTATCAGAATGTTTATCTTGGACTTGTATTAAATTGCTGTCTCTGGAATGATTTTGTTAAAATTATGAGATAAAAGTATTAAGATTCGAAAAGATGTTTTGACTCTAAAGATTTATTCTGTACCATTAAGACTGACTTGTTTTCTGGATTAGACTCATAAAAAAAGGAATCTTTTGTTTAGATCGACAGCATCTTGGCCTCTAGAGTTTCCCAAGGATGAGACAAAAGGTTGGCGACACATCCGTCTTGCCCAGACAGGAAAAAATGCCAGTGGACAGACACACTATCTATCTGTGTCAGGGTTTGAGATCTACGGAACCATCACTGGAGTCTGTGATGACATAGGTACATATGCTAGTGATTTCTTCTCATTGTATAGTTATAGTATGTAGTAATATGTAGTTATAAATGCAATGTATCATAACCAAGTTTTACACATTTCTCAGAATTGATGAACATGATTGAGGCAAATCTTTGTGAGAACACTGAACTTTGAATTCTAACTCCCTGATTTCACTGTGTTTAGGTAAAGCTGCCAAGGAAGCTGAAGCAACATTACGTCGTCAGCGTAGATTGATGCGTACCCAGGTGTTGAAGCAGATGGTCCCTGGGGCACGTGTAGTGAGGGGCATGGACTGGAAGTGGAGGGAGCAGGATGGAAGTCCAACTGGAGAGGGAACTGTCACAGGAGAGTTACATAATGGTGGGTAATATTCTCCTCCTTTGTTCTGAACTATAGTAGAGGGTAAATGTAATTCCATGGTGTAATCATGTGAAGATACATGTAATATCAAAGCCTTAAATATATTGGCCGTTTTTATTGGTCGAAAGTATGACATGATGAAAGCAAATTTTTATTGCCTTTTTGAGTTGTTACAGGAAAGTTATTTCTGTGAAAAAGCAATGGGAACTTGCCTCCACTCAGAGGAAGTGTAAGTTGTCACTCACTAAAAGCTTCATAGTCAAATCACACTTGAAAATACATTGCGAACTCCAATGCAGTGTCTCGGTATAGACACTGCGGCGGGCAGATGAAGCAAATCCCCAAAATCTGGGGAAAATAGTTCCCCTTTTCATCGCATATGTGGTCAATTTTCACACAACTTATAAAATATGAATTCATGAATGTTCCCCAAACATTATTTTGTCAAAATATTTCAAAATTATTGAAATATGAGAAGAAATCACCGCGGAAGGAATTCTGAGTAAAAGTTTTGTTGATAATAGTTTACCGCACGTGTTGTTTATTAGTTAATACGCGCAATTCAACCAATGAAATTGTCTAAATTTTACAATCACGCGACCTGAGCATGGGACTAGAACCAATCACGTCAGTTGTTTATTACGAAGTTACCATGCTTACGGTGAGATACCTGCCCGCCGCAGTGATATATCACTGCACGGGAGTTTGAATACATTGTATATGTCACGTAATGAACATCTTTGTGTATTACAGGCTGGATAGATGTCACATGGGACTCTGGTGGTTCCAACTCATATCGCATGGGAGCAGAGGGAAAGTACGACCTACAACTGGCCCCATCTCACGACCCTGACAAGGTCAAACTTAATGTGGCTGCTAAAGTAGAAACTAGCTCCTCAGCCAAGAAACCAGAGGCTGAAGGCTTAAAACCAAAAGTAGGTGAATTACAAGTCAAATTCCCATGCAAAGATCTATTTACATTTAGATTATGTATGTATATCGTATATACATTTACGAATTATTCACATTTGCTGACGATTGATCTTAGCCAAAGTGAAAATAAAGCAATACATAATTTTGAAAATAACAAAACATATTGAAGAAATCTTAAGATGAACATGTGAGAGTGGATAATCTTTTGTCTAGTAAATATTCATGTCCAAATGTGTGTTTTATCATGTCACAACCAGAAGTTTAGCAGTCTGTTTCTATAACAAATTGCATGAGGTGACATTTTGCATGCTTAATGTATTAATTTAAGATAGAACAAAAACCTATATGATGGCCGTATTACTTGTAGGTGAGTGTGCTGACCAGCCGTAAAAGTAGTTCTACACCAAGTCTTAGTGAGGCTGTTGAGCCAGAGAGTACAGTAGCTGCCACTGAGCAAGCTGCATCTGCAGACAACCTGACTGCTATTGTCAAATCTGTAAGTAATGTTACTCAAGAGAATATTTGTCAGAAACATTGTGAATTGTGATTCATGAAATTCCAATTTCTAGAAGGATACTGCGATTTTTTCTGCCTTAAAAATATTTTGAAGAGGTCTTTTGCTGACTTTGTGTCTTTTCATTATTTAAATAATAGTATCTTCGCCAGTATAATGTACATTGTTCATTTTACAAATACATTTTACTGTAGTTCATATTTTCTCATGTTCTTGTGTTCTTTCTACATATGTTACTTTGCCATTGCAGACTGCTGAAAGTATCGCTGAGAGTGTTAGCAACCTGACAACATCAGACTCTGTGGTCATGGTAACTGTGGATCCAGCAGAAGAGCCTAGCAACCAGCAGGCTGAATCGAGTATGGACCCATCATCCCTAGTTACAGCTACTGAGGTGCTGAACCTGGAGGGAAACCCTATGGTCTTACAGGGTGGTGGTACCCAGGGGGCTCAGCCTCAAGCAGGCATGATGGGTAATGAAGATGACTTCCTCGCCATGGATATGATGGCTTCAGGTGTAACAGGTGAGTGGTAATAATGTAATATTAATCTTATTTCATTGGGCAATATACAATGTATGTACAAAGAGATGGTGAAACTGCCATTGAATTGTATGTGAAAGATTTTCAAAAATCACAGTGGGTTCTTAATGGATTCATATATATTTTGTGAGTGAATGTGAATATAAAGCAGACTGCTAATATCTAAGAATTATGAACTTTTGTTGTAGACTGTTCAGTTCTTTTTCTGTAGTGATGATGATTTACAAATGTACTTCAAACCTTAAATATATGTTATATTAAATTCCGTGAATTTTCTTCCAGGTTGTGACTTCCAGTGGCCTTCAATGCCAGCAACAACATTCAGACGTCTCAGTGCTCAGGAGTCGCATCGTAAATCTAAAGAAACACTTGGTATGCAACCAGAACAGGGTGCCGAGGGCGGCAATAAGAAAAACAGCAAGAATGAAAATAAAAAGAATGAGAGCCAAACAAGGACGACTCCCAGCAACCCAATGAGTGTCAGTGTGCCTAACCTCACCAGTAGCATGGAACATACAGTCAGCTTGTTGGAGTCGTTTGCTGCTGTTGCGCGGCACAATCTCGGCAATAATAACGCCAATAACATGGCACGTAGTACAAACACAAGTAGTCTAGTCAGGTTGGCTCTTTCATCCAGCTCCAATGCAAGTAAGTAGAAAGAGACAGTTTTTCACCCCAAACTATTTTTGTTCATTGTAACAGATAAACAAATAACAATTTAAGCTTCTGTTTAAAAGTGTTGATCTGGAAAATTGCACTGGAAACTTTGCATGCAGTTCTGAGGCTTTCTTATCTATTTCGATTTTTATAGGAATTTAATCTCTTGAGAAAGAATTCGCAACCATCAATCAACTTCATGTTCGTAATTTGTGTTTCAGATAATTTATTAAGTGAAGCTCAAAGCTTCCCGAACCTTACTACGAGTAGCTCTGCCCTCCCAACGAGTACTCTGACAGCAGCAGTGACGTCAGGTCATGTGACATCTCTCAGTCGCGCACTCACCATGTCGTTGACCTCCACATCATCAGAGAGTGATAATGACTTCCTGGAGAGTTGCCGAGCAACACTTCTCGCTGAATTGGAAGATGATGATGATTTACCCGATCCTGATGATGATGATGAGAATGAAGATGACAATGACGAAGATGATGTTTATGAGGACTCTTTGGTAAAGTTATCAACATCTTTAGCATTTGGCATTCTATTTTTTGATTACTGATATTGTATTATGCACTTATGTTCAGCAAGTAAATTACAGACATTGCTTCAGAAGGATGTTGCAATTTTTGGAGGAGATTGATCAATCATGGACAGGGTGTGACATCAGCATGAATAACACATGACATATGGTCTAAAATTAAACTTTGACTATTAGTAAAAAATCCTTATATCATACTCTGATTACAGACCAGTTGTCATATTATTGATCCATAGACTATGAATGAGGCGGTCAAAAATCGAGTAAACTCGAGGCTCTAACTTTTAAGACTTGATTTATCTTGAGGGAGAGTACATACATATTCAATACAAAAACATTCTTATGTGTGTTCATAGGAGGAAGAAGAGTACTACATGAGAGGATCTAGTCGCAGACGTACCTGGGATGATGAATATGTCCTCAAGCGTCAATTCTCTGCACTTATCCCTGCGTTTGACCCACGTCCTGGAAGAACTAACGTCAACCAGACTCAGGACTTTGAAGTACCTCCACCTGGTATGACTTATCTTTGCATTTTGGGAGGGGGGAGCACAAAATGTGTACATCTTCACTAAACAGAGAAACCATCTTTCAACCAGTATATTTGGCATGTTCTGCAAAAAAAATTTGGAAAAATATTAAAAACATAAATACTGTATATTTCTTATAATTATGTATTATACATACAGTAATTGAAGGGAAGTTTGATTGGTCAGTATGTGTTAATGTGTGCTATATCTATTTAGGTGCAGCAGAAGTAAGCAAGTCAGAAGATGGTGATGGAGTACAGCAACCTAAGCTGGCAATATACATCAAAGGACCTGGATTACCTGGGGTAAGGGGCATAGAAAACATTGCATATTTGATACTTTGATACTGATAAGTGTAAATGAATGGAGGGTTTGGTACATCTTATTGTGTAATTATTGAACAGCTTCAAGTTGGGTAGTCACGCATTGAGTCTCTAAATTTGTTAATCCACCTCCACATCTACTTGAGGTCACATGGGCTTGAAGCAAGACTACTAGTTAAGACAGCACTGTTTGCCTGTACATGTACAATTCACATATACAATGCACCTACATGACTGTACATGTACAATTCACACATACAATGTGCCTACATGACTGTACATGTACAATTCACATATACAATGTGCCTACATGACTGTACATGTACAATTTACAAATACAATATGCCTACATGACTGTACATGTACAATTTACATATACAATGTGCCTACATGACTGTACATATACAATTCACATATACAATGTGCCTACATGATTGTACATGTACAATTCACATATACAATGTGCCTACATGACTGTACATGTACAATTCACATACACAATGTGCCTACATGACTGTACATGTACAATTCACATATACAATGTGCCTACATGACTGTACATGTACAATTCACTTATACAATGCGCTTACATGACTGTACATGTACAATTCACATATACAATGTGCCTACATGACTGTGCATGTACAATTCACATATACAATGTGCCTACATGACTGTACATGTACAATTCACTTATACAATGTGCCTATATGACTGTACATGTACAATTCACTTATACAATGTGCCTACATGACTGTACATGTACAATTCACTTATACAATGTGCCTACATGACTGTACATGTACAATTCACTTATACAATGTGCCTACATGACTGTACATGTACAATTCACTTATACAATGTGCCTACATGACTGTACATGTACAATTCACATATACAATGTGCCTACATGACTGTACATGTACAATTTACATATACAATGTGCCTACATGACTGTACATGTACAATTCACTTATACAATGTGCCTATATGACTGTACATGTACAATTCACTTATACAATGTGCCTACATGACTGTACATGTACAATTCACTTATACAATGTGCCTACATGACTGTATATGTACAATTCACTTATACAATGTGCCTATATGACTGTACATGTACAATTCACATATACAATGTGCCTACATGACTGTACATGTACAATTCACTTATACAATGTGCCTACATGACTGTATATGTACAATTCACTTATACAATGCGCCTACATGACTGTACATGTGCAATTCACATAAACAATGCACATACATTCTCCTTACTATTCATTTCCTCGAATGCATGCATGCATATTTGGAATAAGATTATCTTACAATTATAGTGAATGTTCAATATAAGAATATTATGTTGGTCACTCTGTAATAATTTATTTCCATTTCAGATTCCCGACAGTGAGATATATCTGGACAACCCCCATGCAACAATATTCCGCTATGTCCAACAGTTAATGTGTGATGGCCCTACACAGGGACGTGCTGAGAGACTGAAGCGCATCTGGGAACCAACTTATACGTAAGTCACTCTTTATATATTATGTAAAATCAACAATGCCATGGTGCCCTTCACAGTTGTTAACCTCTTCATAGGTCCACTCTTATAATTGTACTGACATTTTACAGTGTACGTATTGACTTTGTCAAAACTGAGTAATGAACCACTTGTCATGTTGATTTTGGCTCACTGTCCATCTGTCCTTCAGTCCAGTTTTTCATTTTGGATAAATGAAAATGATAATTGGTCTGAATAAATATGTATAAGCATGGTTTATGCATAAAGAATTGCGATGTGAACCCATAGCTCACTGAACATTGTGCCCATGTTAAATCCACCCATTTCAGATGAACAAATGTTGCTTGTTCCCAAGATGGTTTTACTATTTTTTCATTAGTATAAATAAATGTGCATGCACTATATAGTAGCTATAGTAGCACAGTAGCTATATGTAGTCTGATGGACTGAACCAATTTTTTGTCTGACTTACAGTGAGTAATATTTTGATTCATTTGTATTTTCAGGCTGCTGTACAAAGAAAAGAAAGATGATGAGAGACAGGAGATGGAAATTGAGGTAAATATTTAACATTTCACATCATCCCAGTGTGAAACTTCTTTCTAACTTCTAAGGATGAACTATTCACCATAATAGTCTCACCAGCCTTGGGTTTCTCTCAATATTGTACAGTTACAATCTGCAGAACAAGTTTGTTGCAATTGGCCTGAGAAAGAATAAATGATTGCAGATTCATCTCTTTACGATAGGGCCATTTTGAAAATTGTCCCCTGGCTGGGAACTCCAGGGTACACAAGGATATCTGAAATATCCATGCAATATTTCCTACATGATATATGGTCACTTAGACCACTTGGCAATTCTCCTCATTACAAATCCCCAAAATTATGAAAATGGAAATATTGTTTGATTATTGCATTGGAATGAACTATGGGCATGCAGGGTTGTCTTGGGCATTATATGATGTGGTGGTTTACTTTTTCAACTTTTAACCTTTCTATTATATGTGGAATTTACTGAAAGGGAGGACTGCTGGCAATACATTTATGTATTCATACTTAGATTCTTAATTTTAAAGCATGTTTCTTTCTAGCTACTTGATTTTATATTTTTGTATATTTTTTATATAGATACTTATACCATTTCGCATTATTTTGTGGCATTAGTATAATTTTGCATGTTGTCTGCATTTTGTTTTCTACTTTAGTCATATCTGAATATCAGGACATCTAAAATAAAAATGTTCATGAATAGGAAAACAGAACAAAGCTGTATTTTCCGAAACATGAGTACATGAGCAATTGAGCATGTTAAACAAACAGTAAATCACTTAGTATCATACAGTGTCACTTCCCAACTGCCTTTTATCAGATTATATCTATGATTTGAATAATTTTCAGTTTGTTTAATCAGATCAGCTTTGAAATTGTTTTCTGGCTGTTTTAGTTGTCTGTTGGTTTATGTTGCTCTTTGTATATCCCGGGAAGGGGGAAGGGGGGGGGGGTGTATTTCATTTTCTGTGAAACAGGCTTAGATAGATCACCATTGTTAGTAGCTCAATGTGTTTTTGAGATGATCATATTTTGTTGTTCCTATACATTATTTGTATACATTGTTCCTATACATTGATGTTGGCAGCCATGCATTCTGACAAGGGGGTGGGTTTGGTCGCCACTGGGATGGATTGACTTTCATCGTGCCTTTACCATGGGATTCCATTTTGTGTTTTCGATATTGAACATGTTGTGAAATGTATAAATATTGTTTAGCATGCAAAAAC
Source organism: Owenia fusiformis (assembly GCA_903813345.2). Taxonomy (NCBI): domain Eukaryota; kingdom Metazoa; phylum Annelida; class Polychaeta; order Sabellida; family Oweniidae; genus Owenia; species Owenia fusiformis. The sequence continues at coordinate 13,203 of CAIIXF020000197.1, read as the reverse complement.
TAAAATGGCTTTATATACCATCAAATATCAGTCTTAAATATCCTTGAAATATAAGACAATGGTAAAGATTCATTCAGATAAATTCAGCAGCCTAGACTTTATTTCCTTGTCAGCCCTATACCAATTGAGATTACAAAATTCCTCATCCATGTACAACAAAGGCTATTATGTCTTCAGAAAGAAAGCTGTTGCTACGAATGTCCCCCCGCTCTTACCCAGGGGGCAACATTATGTACCAGTCCATAAACCCAGCATTTGTTTTTTTGGGCCGGGTGAATTTTTCAGTATGGATGGGAAAGTACCATGGTATCAGGTCCTTTATTCAATTTACCTAATAGCGAGGTTTGAAAATGCACCCTGCCCATTGGGATAACCACATCCCTTTGATCTCGATCTTTCACAATTATGACACATGAGAGGGGTCTGGTAAACCAAAGTGCCCTCTGCCCCATAATGCCACAAGGAGCTGACACTGTTTGTTTGTTCTAGGGTAAATGGTCTGTTAGTTTTGTGGCTGGTAACCTGGGAACAGACCGACTCCCCAAACAGGAGCTCATCTCCTACCTGCAGCAAAACGCAGACTCAACATTTTTACGCCAATGGAAACTAACGGGGGCTTACAAAAATATCAAAAAGAGTCGAAATTGTTCTCAGCTGATTCATGCTTACAAGGTTAGACCCTGGTTATGTCCTGGTGTAGGTGCTTTATAGGTGTATGGTGGTGTTTTATGATATATGTATGCTAACAATTTCTGCTTTATTTGTAAGACCCTGGTTGTAGGAAGTTATATACTGTTTATAAGTTGCTTTGGAAAGTTCTAATATTAGTGTTTCAAACTGAAAACCAATTCTTCATGACCTTAATCAATGTATTGATCGAGGTAGTTTTTGATTCAGATGTGACTAGGCAATATTTTGCATGCTCCTGCATTGTGTGTATTTCAGTGTTTGGATTACTAGACATTTCCTCAACTCACCTTGACATTTCCTCAACTTAACTTGACATTGTCCCTCACCTCACCTTAACATTACATCCACTCACCTTGAAACTACCTCCATTTACCTTGGCATTGCCTCCACTCACAAACATTACCTAACCTAACTGACATTACCACTACTCACCTTGACATTGCCTCCACTCACCCTGACATTGCCGTCTCCACTAACCATGATATTGCCTCCACTCACATTGAAATTTAATCCATTTACCTTGGCATTGCCTCCACTCACAAACATTACCTCATCTAGCTTACATTACATTTACTCACCTTGATATTGCCTCCACTCACCTTGACATTGCCTCCACTCACCCTGATATTGCCACCTTCACTAACCATGATATTGCCTCCACTCATCTTGAAATTGAATCCATTTACCTTGGCATTGCCTCCACTCACAAATATTACCTCATCTAGCTGACATTACATTTACTCACCTTGACATAATATCCACTCACCTTGACATTGCCTCTATTCACTATCATTACCTCAACTCACTAGCATTACCTTTACTCACTTTTTCCTCCACTCACCCTGACATTGTGACATCTTTTATCATAACAATTCAATTATTTGAAGCAATCTAAGTTTCTTCACATCATAATTATGTTTGCTGACCATTTGAAAATGCTGTGAATGCTGAGTGCTAATATAGTGTGTATTTGCTAGAATATATCTCAACTAACGGTGTTGTAATATTATATAATCTATTTTATGAAGTATCCAACCAACATGTTGTCAGTTGGTGCTAGTTTAAAATGGTTACCATGCAAATAAACGTATTAAACCAACATATCCAGGATAGATAACCCACTTGAGTAAACACATAAAACTGATATTTGGGTCAAAATTTGATCTTCACTCAGCAGTCTCAAACTCCCATCTTCAACAGCATGAGGCAATAAAATCTATTCAGATGCTGTTGGGTAATCATTATTTCAGCTAAATTCTGTCATTTGGGATATATCGAATACGCACATAGTTATGCTGTCCATAAATGGGGCTATGATCAGATAGCCATGCAGTCTGTAGATGGAGTTGTGATTAGTGCTTAAACAATCATGTTGTGCATATAGAGTTATGATGAGTGCTGCTAGTGATGCATTTAAATAATATCTTCCTTTGTAGATATAAATGTTTCCACTTGTACTCTACACTTGTATTTATACATGTATATACAGTATCTACACTTGACCTTATACATCTTATATATCAACTCTTGTATAGATCTCTAAACCTGTTCTTATATCTCTACTCTTGTACTTGTATACAGGGTGGTCCAAAAAAGTGAACCCTTGCAACCGGCTATATTTCCCTTATTGCCTTTCATAGTTTCACATGTTGTAGAGGAAGGTCTAAAATTTTTGTTGGTACTATACATTTCCTTTTGATTTTTGTAAGATTTTATATGAAGGCCTTCTCAGATTTTGGGTCACAAGGGGTAACTTTGCCCCCCTCTACCCGTTTGTGTAGGTAACATGGCTCTAAACTGTTGAATGGTTAAAACAGCTTCAAAATGGTCAATAAAAGTGTGATATGTGTTTTCTGCTCAAATAGTGTCCCATTTGTCATATGGTAGGGTTTAAACTTATAATCTCTCACTGAAAGCTTTTTTAGGATCATCTAATGTGTATTAACAATTTCTGTCAATCACATTGGTAAAATTTTGCACAAAATCTAATTTGAGGCATGTTTGTTTAAGTCAAGAAATTTCTTCGAAATTCAAGACTGAGAATAAATTATGGTGTCAACAAAAATTTTAGACCTTTCTCTGCAAGATGTGACAATATGAGCAAATTCATGCTTGTATTAAGGAAAATATAGCCTGTTGCAGGGGTTCACATTTTTGGTCCACCCTGTATACATACTTGTATATCTACACTATTGCTCTTGTACGTATATCTCTTCATTTTTATGTGTTTTCCATGTATTATTCATGTATTAGCATAGTTCAAGATTTTTTTTAGTCTTCCACAGATATCACTCAAGTGAATCATTTGTGTACATAGTCAATCTATGAAAAGTATTTTATTACTACTTTTCATTTTGTAGATGCTTTAGAAGCAATATTTGTTACAAAAAACATATTTGTGAGTAAATATAAATTTTTTTCATCACTTTCAGGACTTCGTCAGCAGTAAACATAATTTGTGTCAAACAGGTATTGCTAGGCAACGGTTGCTAAGTGAGGCAGATGCCTGGTCTACTGTGGATCATGAGTGTACAGTTGAAGATGTTCTACAGTTGATACAGCTGCTTTACGCTATCTCCATGGATACTAGTAGCAGTAACACTTCAGGTAGGTCAACCTTGATGATATTTTATAGATTGTTTCAGAAAATAGATGTATTTGCTAGTTTAGTTGTTATAATAAATCTTGCATTGACTTCTCAGTATTCATTCAAATTCCCAAGATATTTATTTTCAGTAATATTTATATGTAGACACATATGTATGTACATGGTAACTAATTGGGACTCCTTGAGTTCATGAGTAAGAGAACTGAAAAGAATACATATAATTCATTTTAGTCCGCAGTTGATGGTTCAGATGCTTTTCAATAGTTAGATTGAGAAATGTTCGTGTGGATGATTTATCAGTGAGGAGAAAAAAGTTCCCATAATGCAACAGATTAGCAGACAACACTTTCAATGTTTCAGACCCTGAGGCTCTACAGCTGAATGTTCCAGCAGATGAGTTCACCAGTAAGAAGATCAACAATAAGCTGTGTCAGCAGATCCAGGACCCTATAGTGCTTACCAGTCATGCCCTACCAGATTGGTGTGAAAGACTCACAAAATGGTGTCCCATGCTCTTCCCCTTTGACACCAGACAGTTGTACTTTGCTTGCACAGCATTTGGGGCCTCAAGGTCAGTAACCGTAGTAACAACAAGGATGTGTTTAATTTTTATGGTCTTTTTTTATTGTTAGAACACAGATATTCTTGGAAATTATGGGCTGTATTTTGGTTTCAGTATTAAAAATTAAAGCTATTTCTTATCTTCCAGGGCTATTGTTTGGCTACAAAATAAGCGGGATGCAGTGATGGATCGTAATAGAGGACCTTCTCCACGACGTGACCATGACAGCCATGAGTATCGTATTGGTCGTTTGAAGCACGAGCGTGTGACAGTTCCACGTGGGGACGAGATTCTAGACTGGGCTATGCAACTCATGAAATATCACGCAGACAGGAAATCTATTCTAGAGGTAGAAAATGTTAATTTTTCACTTTCTTTTTTTTAATGATAATAGTGTTAAAAGGTCACTGCACCTTATATATAGGACTCTCCTAAAAGTGAACAGCTGACAAATACCTCTTATTGTATGCTGTAACAATTGTGTCAATATTTTCACAAACATCATGCAACACAACAATGGCTTAGATTATTTTTAAATGACAAATTTTAAACATGTGCTTCCTTGCTTTTTAGATGTAAAATGACATCTAACTGAGACAACTGCCTTAGTCACTTTATAGTCTCCAATTTTTTGTGAATATCAGTTGGTGTTCAATATTTGGCATTAGTAACAAATGGCAGGTGGTGACATTTTGCAGGTTAATGTCTTGTTGTAGTAACAGGCTTATAATAATGTATTCCATTGCAGATTGAGTTCAAGGGTGAGGAGGGGACTGGTCTGGGGCCAACACTTGAGTTCTATGCACTCATAGCAGCTGAGCTACAGAAGAAATCCCTTGGCATCTGGCTGTGTGATGATGATGTAGTTGATGACCTAGAAAGACAGGTTAACAGATATCCAATTTATTTCATATCAGCAGAATATTCTCTTCATATTATCAGAATAATCTCTTGAAATTGAATTGTCTTAAGATTAAAGTTTAATGCACCTAGATGTTGTAAAGTGAATATTGACTTCATACCATATAGATGAAGTTGTTGGCCTAAAATATTTTCAGTTTCTCTCTGAATATTAGTGTTCTTAAAATAAATCTTCAAAATGGAAAGTTTTCATTTGATAAACATTTATGATAGCTTGATATAAAAATAAATGTGCCACTAATTGTTTAAATATTTAAAATAAAAAATAAATTCTGTTTCTATGCCTTTATATTATATGAATATGAACTGTATGAATGATTATTTGAAATTATCAGAACCTTAATTTTAAGTTTGTGTTTTGCCTTCCAGATTGATATAGGCCATGGTGTCAAAGGACCGGGCTATTATGTGCAAAGAAGTTGTGGTCTGTTCCCTGCCCCAATACCCCAAGATTCAGATGACATAGAGCGCATTGAAAGGCTTTATTTCTTCTTAGGAATATTCCTAGCCAAATGTATACAAGACAGCCGCCTAGTTGACCTCCCATTATCCAGACCCTTCCTCAAGCTAATGTGCATGGGAGAGGTCGGTAGCAATATATCCATGCAGTATAACGAACTTATGAGACAGAACTCTGAGGGTTCCGTCATTGACATTATGACATCATCAACCAGGAGTGATGTCATAGCTTATGAGGATGAGGATAAAGAGTTGATATACGATCCTCCCAAACCAAGCTCCTCTGCCCTACCTGCCTGGTTCAGCGGCATGCTCACTGATGCAGACTTTGAGGTGATTAACCCCCACAGGGCTAAGTTCATTGGACAACTGAGGGACCTTGGCAACAGGAAGAAGAGGATCTTGGAGGATGAGACTATAGGTGAACAGGAGAGGAATAGTCTACTACAGGACCTCGCTATTGAAACACCAGGTGGTCAGATAGCTCCAGTCAAACTAGAAGACCTCAGGTATTTTAAAATTATATGTTTGGTGAAGTCCTAATAAAACAGTTTGTCTCATTGTTTGTTTCACTCTTTTTGTACAGTAGTACAGTACTCATGCATATGAAGTATGTTCAATCAAGGCTCTTACATATAAAGTTGAAATTTCACTATGAGTAGTTTATAGTTGAGATAGCAGTTGATCCCATGCTTCTGTCATAATGTGTTATAAAAGACTAAATTTTTGAAAATTCAAAAATCTGGATAATCTCAACATTTTAAGATTTGCCTTGTCTTAATTTTCTAAGCCTATTCAAATGCTATAGTATGATATCACTGCAATTATAAGTTCCAGAAAGTTTATTTTTTCCTTGTTTTGTGTGTTTCAGCCTGACGTTCCAATACAATCCTTCATCTAAAGTATATAGATTCACAGCAGTTGATCTGAAACTCAATGGGGAAGATGAGGTATGTTTCTCATTTCTCTTAGTGTTTTGAGCGAGCTATCAACCTTGGGGAAGATGGTCTTGATCACTACTATAGCGGTGTCTATTAACTATAGATTTCTTATTTCATTTATTCACTTCTTCAACATGTTTTAAATTATGATTGTTTGCATTTATATTCCACTTTAATGTATTTAAACTATTGTAATTCTCTATTAATTAGAGGTAAATAAATAACAATACAATTAAGGATTATTTGGTCTAAGTGCATGTTAATATATCCTATTGACATGACACAAGATGAGTTCTCATAAAAGCGTATCATTTTCACATTTGAGATCTTAAGATTGCATCAGCATTCATATGTTAGAGTCAGAGGGGCAGTATAGCTTAACCATTATAGATCAGGGTATATTGCATATTTTCATGATTTATATCTGTTTCTCTGTAGGAGGTGACTGTTGAGAATGTGGAAGAATATGTAGAGTTGATGACAGATTTTTGTCTCAATGTAGGCATTCGTAGACAGATGGAGGCATTTAAAGGTATACCATTTGCTCGTCTATGGTTATAATGTTAATGCAGGTAATTTAATGAGGGAGTAGCCTGTTGGTTTTTCCAATCAGTTTTTGGGAAAAGAAGTTTTACTTTTATTTTACAAAATAGTATTATGTGAACTTAGAATTCCAAAGGAAATGCATTTTCGACTCCAGTGTTGAAATGAATCGTCGTAACAACCATTCAGATTGTGTAATAGTGAGAAAATGTGGGATATTGTGAACATATTTGAATATTTATTATACAAGGATAGATAAAATTAAGAATTTACCTTGAATGGAGAAAATACTCAGGATGTACAACCATTATTTGCTTTATTTACAGCTGGCTTTAATCGTGTTTTCCCCATGGAGAAACTACATGCCTTCAGTCCATCTGAGCTTCAGCAAATTCTATGTGGAGACCAGGCACCATCTTGGTCCAGGGAGGACATTCTCAACTACACTGAACCAAAGCTTGGCTATACACGTGAAAGGTAGGATCATTCTCTCATAAATCAAAGGAATGGCAACATTGATATAGTCATGAGTTATTGTGACTTTGATTTGTGACAGATAACTTCACATACTGATAATTAATATTTAATTCTGTTCACATTTTCAGTGGTGGATTCCAGAAGCTTATAGAAGTGCTCACAACAATGACAGGTGACGAACGCAAACTTTTCCTACAATTTACCACAGGCTGCTCATCTTTGCCACCAGGGGGCCTTGCAAATCTATACCCTCGTTTGACAATCGTTCATAAATCTGGCGGGGACGGGAGTTACCCCTCAGTGAACACCTGTGTACATTATCTCAAACTGCCCGATTACTCAAGTGTTGATGTGATGAGAGAGAGGATTTTAGCAGCTACATTACAGAAAGGTTTCCATTTGAACTAAGCGCAAAGTTTACAGTGTATGGAATATTCTACAGGATTTTTATTTATAGATGGCGATTATTAGTCTTTACATAAGTGCCTCATGGAGAGGTGATATAATTCCAATTTTCTTGTTTCCCATTTTGTGAAAATGAATATGAACCTGTACATGTATGATTCAAATATATTTGGCAAACATTCTGTTATTCAATATCATAAGAGTGCATGTTGATGCAGTATACAATGAAGGGTTCAGCACATATATGAAAATGTTGTATCAAGCACTAAACATGAACACCCCACTTATTTCAACTACTACGATATGAGAGAAAGATATACATGATATATAGAGTAATGAAATAACTTCTTTTGTTGGCCTAATGATAGCTCTACATATTATTAAGTTCCTTTATATTGGAGTAAAGTCGGGATGAGGTCAATACAATAGGGTCATAATTCATTGTGGATGTAAACATACTAATAAACAGTCTAATTGGGTGGGATCATTGGTTAGAGATCTGTGATTTACTTGATCTAAATGTGAAATTCTGCTTGAATACCAGTACATGTATATGTAAATGTGATATAATAAAAATATATATGGGATTGACAATGAAACGGCACATTGTGTATTTTTTATTTGATATATCTGAGTGGAGTTGTATGCAATATTTAAGGAGTAAGGATAGAGACTATGATTTATTGTATAAGAGTGATAGAGGTCTTTTATTTTGTAATGGCCAGAATTGCAATTGCCGTAAACAATAAAGTGAGGTTTTTGTTACAATTCTATTATGATAAAAGTGTGCCATCATATAAGATGTTTCATTTACTGGTCTATAATGTGCTTGTCATAGCCTAGCTACCCCAATCTTGACCAATAAATCAATTATTCTTGTTAATAGGCCTATCATGTTAGAATATTGTGCAACAAGAAAAACTGATTGTAAAAATTGTATATTCGCACACATGATGAAGAGCATCAAACCTTGAGGAGTCACCTGGACTTCACACTCTTTTCATTTCATATGTCGGCACATAGCTTGAATCTAGAATTAGATTTCATATGTAGGCACATAGCGTGAATCTAGAATTAAATTTCATATGTAGGCACATAGCGTGAATCTAGAATTAGATTTCATATGTAGGCACATAGCGTGAATCTAGAATTAGATTTCATATGTAGGCACATAGCTTGAATCTAGAATTAGATCTCATATGTAGGCACATAGCGTGAATCTAGAATTAGATTTCATATGTAGGCACATAGATTCAATCTAGAATTAGATTTCATATGTAGGCACATAGATTGAATCTAGAATTAGATTTCATATGTAGGCACATAGCTTGAATCTAGAATTAGATTTCATATGTAGGCACATAGCTTGAATCTAGAATTAGATTTCATATGTAGGCACATAGCTTGAATCTAGAATTAGATTTCATATGTCTGTATGTAGGCACATAGCTTGAATCTAGAATTAGATTTCATATTTCTGTATGTTACCCTGCGTGGAGAGTCTAGTTAAACTACACTCTGCCTAGTAGAGACCATATTATAGTTTAGTAGTCCCTAAGAGGCGATATTAAAATGATATCACGAGAAATTATGTGATATTAGGTTTATCCCATGATTACAATCACCTTGTGATGTTCTGATCCAATTTCCAGGACAATATAAACTAGAAATTAGAATATCAATTGAATATTTGAATAGTTCGTCATAAATACCATTTTTAATCGTTAGTTAACAGCCTTCTAATCAAATTATATACACAATCGTAATTCAATACACCAATGAAACTTAAAAAGAATAAATTAACGGACCTATTCTCTCTTAAGAGAATAAATCATCTGACCTATTTCCAACAATATTGTGGCGCGAAATGCAAATGTGATATCACACGGATATGCGTGAGATAAACGATATCACACGCATATGAGTTTGATAAACGATTTCTGGAAAATATCACATGGATTTCAATAATATCAGAAATATCAATAGCTGTTATTGTACAGATAACACATTAATTGTGGGATAAATATATATATCACCCCGCTGATATCACCCGCTCATCAGATCTACGACAATATACAATATATATTTACGGGTATGATATATGGTATTTCCCTCAGATATACCCTGTATCAAAAACCTCCCATTAAATAACCTCTATATTGTACATTTCCATTAAATATTGATCCTTTTGCAGAATACATATGAAATAATTCTGTCCTGACACTATTAGAATGACATCATAGCCAAAGGAATGCATGGTTCACTGGATTAGTCTAGTAGAAATCTGGCAGTTGTAAAAATGCACACAATTGTGTGGTTTGTGCGCAAAATTTCAGACACAAAGTATAGTTGGATGCATAACTGTCTTGTAAAAGAAGTGTTATGTTGAAAGTTATTTCACTAAGAATCCATATGAAATTGGATCATCTGCCTCAAGTACAAAACTTGCTGTTCCGCTATAATGGCCCTTCCCTGCTACCTCCACCCTGACACCATCAAACTGGCCACATTTTGTCACTTCCACAGCCTTGCCAGAGAATGTTGAACCATTGACCCCACTCTCAAAAGTCCTGGTTTGGTTGAGTTGAATCAAGTTCTTGGCATATTGCAGCGCTATCCTGGCAGTGACCCCTGACCCTGTAGGGCATCTGTCAACCTGATAAATAGAAAAGAAATTGACTGTAAGATCTTCATTTTTTATGCACTTGTGATTTCTCAATTTATTCCTGTTAATTTGGTACCATTAATGATCTTAGTATTAAATTCATTCCATGATTTGCTTAGCCTGTTAGCCTATTGCAATAGATTTAGATGATCAGCATTCTAAAACCAAATTATTTATGGATTGGTTTTACGGGCCTACTCAAGTTCGCGATTTTTATCCAATTCCATTTATAGTAAGTTGTATGACAGTGCTATAAATAAATAAAAAAAGTAAAAAACAACGTTATTATAAGTATTAGTTTCAATGACAACAAATCCAAAAAGTTTATTAAGAAATTCTTCTTTAAGGCCCTACCTGTCTGTCTGCGAACACACAGATATTGGCTGTAGGTGTATCAGAGTAAAGGTCCTTTCCATCTGTCAAAATGGTCCCATATAGGTATGCCAGGTCAGGACTGTCTGGATGACTCAGTGTAACTTGGTCCTTTACAGCATCTACAATACATAGATAGTTTAACTTGGTCCTTTACGGCATCTACAATACATAGATAGTGTAACTTGGGTCCTTTACAGCATCTACAATACATAAATAGTTTAACTTGGTCCTTTACGGCATCTACAATACATAGATAGTGTAACTTGGTCCTTTACAGCATCTACAATACATAGATAGTGTAACTTGGTCCTTTACAGCATCTACAATACATAGATAGTGTAACTTGGTCCTTTACAGCATCTACAATACAAAGATAGTGTAACTTGGTCCTTTACAGCATCTACAATACATAGATATGTCATATAAAATTAATACACATTACAGATTCAATATACAGTAAAATAAAATGTTTTAAATTGTATGCAGTTAACAGAACACATGGCCAAGGTTTTGAAAATATAACGCAACTTGCAAACATTTTTGCAATGTCAAATTGTTGGCATGGATTCCGACAACATTACACAAAAAACATGCAATAGATAATGCATGATTATAAGCAATAACATTTTCGTTGGCAAGGAACAAAATACTTTTTTTCAGGGACTAATATCCATGAACATTTGTTCTGAAAGATGTCTGAACAAACCCTTCCCTAAGAACTAGTAATATGTAAAGGTATGGTGTTTTATATTATTTTGCATTGTCACTAAAATGAATACCAAAAATATACATAAAGCCTTACCTGATACAGCATCTGCTATGTCAACAAGGTCTCTGTTTCTGGATGTTTTGACACAATGGCCAAATTCACTGGCATCAATAAATGCATAGAATGCTCCACCATAACTGATGTCCACTTTTTTCTTGCCATAGCCCACTACATCAATTTCAACATCTATAACAAACAACAAATAGCAGCTTGAGATGTGAATGCCAAGTTCTATAAAACCCCTGTTCATGCCATGTGCAGTGGTAGGATAAAGAAAATTAATATCTAAGCTTAGTATGCTAAACTTAAGTGTTCTTTTAGTTTTGTTTTTGTTAAAAACATTAAAAATTTAACAAAAAAAGAAGAAAAGGATTCTACAAAAATTCATTTTGTTATGTTAAAAGAAAAGAGGATGCACTGGCCGGGAATCGAACCCGGATCGCCCGCGTGGCAGGCGAGCATTCTACCATTGAACCACCAGTGCTTCTGCTTCCGGTTGCTCAATTTGTGTATTTATTTCGCAACCTCTCGGTAATCTCTCTTTTTATGCCATAGAAATACATAAATCCACGTGTATATTTAAAACAAGTCGATAGCAACCACAAAAAATTAATATCCATATCAGAAATCACTAATAATGCTTACAATTATGTTCATAAGTTGAAACGTTAGCCAATCAATGCGCCGAACATGATCACGTGGATAAGCTCGGGCACGTGTCGCCGTGAGCCAAGGAGGGTTGGCTCCCAGGGTTCCAAATCGATATTTTCGAGCACCAACCTTTCTTGAATAAGAATGCTGAAACGCTTCTAAACCTAACACTGCCATCTTGATGTACCATAACGCTAACGAGTCCACAAGGGCACTGGATATTGACAGCAGTTTCAGGGGGTGTCGATATTACCATTTTCTTATCAACTGCATAGCGCCCGAGGGCTATCACAGCGTGTCCACACATCGTGCTATATCCCTCGTTGTGCATAAACAAAACTGCAATATCAGCTTCGGGTACGTCAGGTTCCACGAGTATGGCTCCATACATATCATAATGCCCTCTTGGTTCGAACATCAAAAAGCGTCGAATATGATCCAACTTTTCTTTTGCATATCGACGCTTTTCCAGAATTGTAGACCCTTCAATCTTCGGATAGCCTTTCTCAACAATGCGCAAGGGTTCCCCACCTGTATGCATTTCAGTTGTTTCGATTTTGATGTTCTCCATTGGACTTTTCAATTTTATCTTGTTATCTTGTTTTATATCTCAGATTTAATGCATGAAACCCAATGGTTGCTTATACCCTTTGCATTCCAGTCTAGCATCTAACCGATGGGCATCAGATAGTTCAACACTGGTTTATAGGAGGCAGCACTAAATTTCCACTTGGGGTGTCTACTAATTGACTCATTTCTTTAGAAATTGAATATAATAGAGAAGATACCATATAGATACAGAGCTGTTTACTCACTTGGATCACTGATTTTAGTTTAGACATTTATACAGTATGTAATGTATATTTAACTCACATACTAGGTCCAGTGAATACAAAATATTCATTGATAGAATGGAGATTTTATTTAAGTGTAGGTTGAAGCCTTATACAATACTAAGAGTTTAGAAACATACAACATAATATGAATATGAATTCTAAAATCAAGACATTAAGTTCAAGTCACAAGAATATTAATATTAATCTACAAACTGTAAAAGTGGATTCATAATTCCTCACAAAATTCATAGAATAATTTATATGTATTCTTCCGATAAATGATAACTGTGTTGTTTAGAAA